>JAANBC010000416.1:0-28789 GCA_014621405.1 Stylonectria norvegica | reverse complement strand
GTGGTRTCAKYRTCACAGGGAGTTGTGGTGGTCGTCTGGCCTGCGGGGCTTGTGGTGGTGGTATCATCATCACAGGGAGTTGTGGTGGTCGTCTGGCCAGCAGGAGTTGTGGTGGTGGTATCATCGTCACAAGGGGTAGTTGTAGTAGTCTGAGCAGCAGGCGTAGTTGTGGTGGTATCATCACAAGGAGTTGTCGTCGTTGTCTGAGCAGCAGGCGTAGTTGTGGTGGTATCATCACAAGGAGTTGTCGTCGTTGTCTGAGCAGCAGGTGTAGTTGTGGTGGTATCATCACAAGGCGTGGTGGTAGTCGACTGAGCAGCAGGCGTAGTTGTGGTAGTATCATCGCACGGTGTGGTGGTGGTGGTTTGCGCAGCAGGAGTAGAAGTGGTTGTGTCGTCACACGGAGTAGTTGTTGGTGTGTGAGTGGCCGTGTAGACTACACACGAGCAGGCAGAGCTGACAGCTCGGACACCGTTACGCCCGGTACCGCAGTTGGCATACGAGCTAGGAAGGCCTTCGCAGTCGTCGTTCTGGCCGGCGAGCCATTGCATGCAGAAAGCCCCAGAGTTCTCCTTAAGGTCGCCAGCTGAGTCTGAAATAAACTGGTTGTAGCAGTTGTCATGGGCACAGTTTGGATATGTTGTGGCACTGGCAGTGCCGAGGGCAAGGGCCCCCAAGACGAAGAAGCTCTTCATGGTGAAGTTTGAACGAATGGACTGAGAGATAATGCTCAACAAGAAGGATATGGGAGGGTGAGAGAAATAAGGGGGGTTGAAGAAGAAAAGATGAAGAAGAGCTTAAGAGGAGAGGAAGAGAGAGAGAGACGAGTACAACATCCTGGGATCCGGGTTGCTTCTTCTTATGGACAACCAACAGATGGGCATATCCGCTGCTACTGCTGCTGGCTTCTCTCGCTTCACTCGCTTCTCTTGGTGACTCGCATCGGCTCTATTGCAATCTGGTGGACCGTCTGGACATGGAGTCTCTAGCCCCTCGAGGTTGCTCTCGCGTGGACTAGGCTTTGCGCCATTGCAGCACACGCCCACGCCCACGCCGGCGGAGGTTTCCTCTTAGCCCACACCTACCGGAGAGCCAAACGACTAAGGACAGAAGCAGCATCTCGGGAAATACGAGCTTCTGTAAATAACCCGCATCACATCCCCATCTGAGGGCGCCTGGGGGGTGTAGTATTGCGGTGGTGTCCGGGCACGGCGGCGATTGGCTGAACGGGCGACGGAGGATATTGTGGCGTCTAGGGTCCCCCGGTTTGGAGCCGCCACGCTTAATTTCCAGCACATGGGTCAGCGCTGGGGCCACCAGAACGCCTAAGGGCCCCTGGAAAACACACCCCCCTTTGGCTGTTGGCGCCCCCTTCCAGGGCCCCCTGACTAGCAAGCCTAGAAAGCCTAGGGCCTCGTCGCCACATGGGGAAAAGGCGTGGAAGGCTGGCTCTCCGTTAGCTGAGCGTTGAGATGGGCGTTTCTTTGTGCGTTGTGGCGGTTGAGAGAAACGGCTGGGCTTGGGCTTGGGCTTGGCAAAATATCCATAATATTACGAATACACGCGTCCACGCATTGTGTGCGTGGAGTGCGCGTGTTGTTGTTGGTGATAGACCCATGGTATGAACATGTAATGTTGGTGATGATGTTAAGGTGAGGTGGTGTTGGCTGATGCTGGACCTGGCAGCTGGCAGCTGGAGCTGGAACACGAGCCGTCCACGTGCCGTGTCTCTCCTTGTTCCTTGTCTTTGCTGCGCGAGACACGGGAACGGGAGATAATCCTCCCTTTCTCTTCCCCCTCCCCCCATTTTTATTTTCTGTAGGACAAAGCATGCCCCCCGCTGGACAAGCTTCATCGTATCGTGCATTACATTCTCCATCGCGCTACAGGTGCGCGTGAAGAATGGCACCAGCAATGCAGACGTGGCTCGCCAGAATCGGCGTTTGCTCTGGGCGGATCGGAACCTCGGATGGGGCGCCAGGCTGGCGGACTGGTGGAAATCGATCGACAACATAAGCACGATAATTTTTAGCCAGATAATCTTTCAATTGATCGCCTTTGCCAAACCCCATCGTCGGAGTCCGGCAGCCAAGGAGGGGCGCGGAGCTTTCTGGCCCGGGAGAGAGCCCCGTTAATTACTCCGACTGACAAACGGACTGGGTGACTAACACGACATTGGACGGGAAACTACACGAAAGGTGCACCAGTTGAGCCCATGCCCTGTTGATGCTCGTTTGATGTTCACTGGGATTCCATACGGCCGAGTGTCCGGATGGTTGCCTGCATACTGCCTCCTATCTAGACGAAGCCCTCGGGCCTCCCTCCATTGACTACCGACCACCTTCTGGCCTCCGTTGACAGCCAGCTGCGGGCAGGCATCCAGCGTCGGGGAATCAAAGGCATGGATATGGATGCATGTACTTCGTACAATACAGTAAGACAAAACGGTGAACGCAGATGCCACCGACATCAGATCAATTGAGCTCCCGACAGCAATCGCCACGCACATTGCCCAAAGCAGACAACAAGCAGAGAAAGCGACCTTGTTGGTGGTGCCCCCGACGTCTTGCATCTGCGCGTCGATCCTGCATCGCACGTCGGCCGCATCGACCATCCGCGCCCGGGGGATGCCCCGGAGGACCGTAGGTCGCCCCGGGAGGACACCCATGACGCAGTGGGCGGTGGTGAATAATGGCAGCCCGCCCGACTAATACGTACAACAACAGACTAAATGATTAATTCCGCCGCGCACCCACTGTAGGTCCGTCTACGACCGATGGACTGATTCCAGCAAGCTGGAACCCCAATTGACACCAGCACCAGCACTAGGGAAAAAACTCGCCAAAATCTCCATGTGGGCAACCTCAATCTGGCTGCGATCTTCGCCTCCCTCTCGGCAGCCAGCCCGGGCTCAACCCGATCGGGAAACAAGCCTCATCTGATTGGCTCCCCGTCCTCCCCGCCCCGCCGTGCCCCGCCGCGCCCCGGCGGCGGACCCGGGCCCCATCTCTTTCGGGGGTTTCCACGCCCACCGTCGCGAGGCGTTGGTTTCCATGTTTCAATGTGTTGCTACGCTGTTAGCCTATTTCCTTCAACCTTCTAGCCCGAGGCTAACGCTAGGGCACGCTGGTTTTGCGCGGTGCACCAGCGCGAACGAGGCTACGAGCCACCGACGACCGGTACGCAGCTGAAAAATCGCCCCAAGCCTCGAGACGAAACAAACGGTTAGCACACTTCGGGACATAGCGTGCGACTGAGACAACCATTTCTCGCTCCGGGCCCATCGGTCGCCCCCCTCTTCTCTGCCTACGAACACGCACACCGTCCACGCCGGCTCCTTCATCTCCTTTGCGGCGAGCGAACGACAGCACGAAATCAAGCAACACCAACATCACCGCAGCGCCGGCCGTCCTGAGAGCGGATCCCGCCTCGTCATAGTCGCCAAACTATCACGCCGACTACGCAGCTGCCATCGCGGCTCCCATTCTGCCCGGCACGCGTAAACCTGACCAGCACAGATCACCGCGCTCATCAGTATCCGCCGCGTACCTGTGCCTGTGCCTCTCTGTGCCTTCGCTGGCTCGGCTCGGCTCCAGCTGTTGTTGGCCCTGCTGCTGGGTTGGGCCGCTTGGTCTATCTCCCGCCGTTCCGTGTCTTGCCCTGACTCTCGCATCTTGGTTCGCATCCATGGGGTAGGGGCCGTTGGCCACCAGCCGATCAGGGATCTGCAGGAGTCGGCCCCCTCCCCTGCCCTCCCCTCCCCCTTCCTCGATCTGAAGAAATGAAGGAATCGACAAGCCACGGATAGGAGGGGAAAATTTCTCTCTTGTTGATTGCTCGGCAACGGCACTGCTCAACCGAGTTGCAGAAGAGGGTGATGCGAGTTTTGCTGTTGACTTGTGTTGGGCTGCATGGAATACGAGGCCAGCAGGCCGTCTACGTCTAGCTTCCAGCCAGTCACGGCGCGGGGATGCACCTTCGATCTAACCGCAGTCAGGCCACCCGTCCCCAGATTCAAGGCTGCTCGAATGTATTGACGTAAATATTATTCATGAATGCCTTTAGATGGCTCACGCCATTCATAGCAACAAACAAGCCAAGCTTGCAGCTTGCAGCAGCGTAATCACGTAGAGTAAAACTAAGCCCAAGCCTCAAGCCTCGCGGCAACGGGCAGACAGACAGGCAGCCCGCCGTCCGCCATACATGTCATGCCGTTGGTGGCAGTCCGCCCCGTCGATGCCGATGGCATCCGACAGCCGTCACTTTTGAAAACGGGGTCTAGCAGGCCGTGAGCCAACAGCAAGCGTTGGGGATTTACCCGTCCGTGGCATCAAAGTTCAGCTTGTGCCAGCTTTTGTCTCTTTCTAGTACTTGTATTCTTCATTCATCACTGGTCTAAGTCTAAGTCTATCGAATAGGGCCGTCATCTCTAAGGCGCCGAAAAGAGCAAACTACAATACAGAAAGCGGGTAACCCGGTGCGTGGTGACTCGGTGGCACCATGCTTCTCATCCTCCCTTGTCCGGCCGTGTCGATGCCAAGAATCGATCAATGTCCATGGCCAAATTGCCAATGTCCAGTTCGTCGATGCCGATATCCACGCCAACCCTGAGCCAGCAGAGGTTGGGAAACAGGGAATCCCATCCCTTCGTGTTCACACCCCCAAGGGCCCCAACACGGGCCCGCGTCCACACCCTTCCACCCCATCATCGCCGCCATGGAGAGAGAAAAAAGGTTCTCACTCGTTGGTCAGCACGTAGCGGAATCGAGGCTTCCCCGCCTCCATGTCCAGGATGGCCTGGTTGGCATCTGCCATAGGTCTTGTCTCGACCCACGGCACGATGTGCTTGTCCGCCGCGAGCTGAAAGAGCTCGTGGATCTCGTTCGGGCTGCCGATCAACGAGCCCACCAGCCGGCGTCGTCTCGGCACCAGCGCCCACACGCTCATCGGGATGGGCTCCTCGGGGATGCCCACCTGCACCAGCGTGCCATCCAGGGCGAGAAGGCCAAGATACTGCTCAAGGGGCATCTGCATTGTTGTGGTCAGCCAAGGCTTTCGTCCACGTTACATCAGGTGAGAAAAGGGGGGTGCGGCTCAAAGCAGGGAGGGCCCATCACGTGGGGACATGCAGTGTAACGGACAAAGAGTCGACAACATACCTTGGGTGATGATACCGTGCAGATGATAAGGTCCAGCGAGTTGGCGTACTTGTTGGCCCAGTCCTCGTCATCGTCGGTCGCGATATACTCGTCGGCGCCCAACTTCAGCGCCTCTTCCCGCTTGTCTGCTTTCCTCGAGATGCCCACCACTCTGTCGACGCCCATGGCCCGCGCGATCAGCACCGCGAAGTGGCCCAGGCCGCCGACGCCCACAACGCCGATCCGCTTACCAGGTCCGGCGCCGAAGAGCTTAAGAGGCGAGTATACAGTCACGCCACCGCAGAGCATGGGCGCCGCGTGCTCGGGGGCCAAGCCGTCCGGAATTTTGATCACAAAGTGCGATGGGCTGCGGTGGTAGATGGCGTACCCGCCGTAGGCCTTGCCGCCGTTGCGGAACTTGGTGTTGTAGGTGAGCTGCGTGTCGAGGCAGTAGTTCTCCTCATGGCTCTCGCAGGCTGTGCAAGGCCCATCACGGGAGCGGCACGAGTCTGTCTGCGCGCCGACACCAACACGGTCACCAACTTTAATATCACCCTCGGCCTCTGTGCCGACACGGACAGCAATACCGACGATCTCGTGGCCGACGACGCAAGGGAAATCGGTTGGACCCTAGGTGCGTGTTAGTCCTTGTTCTTGTTGTCCGCTTGCCCAGCGGGCGCTACGTTGAGGAGGTTAAACTTACCCATCCTGCTCGGAGGGTGTGGATGTCTGTGCCGCAGATGCCCGAGTGGGTGATCTTGATGTCGACGTCGCTCTCTTCCCAAGCCTTGGGCTCGTATTCTTTCCACACCATGTTGCCCTCGGCGGCAGAGATGTCCTCGCCCATCCAGCCCTCGAACTTGTACTCGGCTGTCGCCTGGACAACCTCCTCGAGGAATGTCACTTCGGCTGGTGTCGTCTCAAGGTCAGCTGCTTCCGGAGCAACTACTTCTATCTCGACCACCTCCGGGGCAGGCGTTTCTAGTTCAGCCTCCTCAGGGATGACTGTTTCTAGTTCAACCACCACTGGGAGAGGTGTTTGTAGCTCGATCACTTCTGAAGGAGCGACCTCGGTCTCCGCGACCTCGGCCTCCAAGGCGAGTGCCTCCAGGGCAGAGGTCTCCAAGGCCGGGGTTTCTTCGGTAGCGTGCACGAGGGGAGTTGTCGCCAACTCTGGTGTTTCTGAAGGTGTATCGAGTGTGAGGGTCTCCAACGTGGAAGTCTCCACGCTGGGCTTCACCAGGGAGGCTGTCCCTAGATGAGAAGCGTCCGAGGCGGGTAGGTAAACGACTGCCATATTGAAGAGTGGATAAGATGTCTGCAAGCTGTAGGTGATGCTGTGTTTGGTGTGTTTGAGTGAAGCTGTCGTCGTCTCTTATGCTGTCCTGTTGCTTTCAGCGGACTTGCAACTGCCTTTATACCACGTCGTCGACGTTCGTCCTTGCTACGGATTCAATTTCTCTCACCGAATCCACACCATATCATCAAGTTGAGACCAACGCGCCGGGTCCAAACAGGAATGAGCCAGGCCACCAACATCCAACCGGCACGATCCCACAGCATCGATCACGGTACTTGTCCACCACTCTTATCACCTCCTATTCGGATCGTCATCCGTGGTTCCTCGCTTTCCCGCATTCATGTCCAGCACCACGCCATGTGAGACCACCGGCCCGGCAAGATTGCTCCCCACGCCGCCCGTCCGTGCCGACAGGCCCAACACCGACCCCACCACGCAGGGTGAGCAGCAAATCCCCATCGCGGGATGAGACAGCGTCACCTTGAGCCAGGAGCATGCTTCGGTGAGTGATGGGTTGTTGTCCGCAAAGGTGGGCCTGGCGATTGCGGCTGGAATGCATGTCCCGGCCTTCTGGAAGCGTGGCGGCCACGGGTGGAATGCTGCAACGGCGTGGTGGGATTATGGAGCTCAAGGTTTGCGGCATATGGGGCGAACGGGTGAGGCTCTGTTGTGGCTTGCCAGCACTCCAATGCCGCTTCCCAACGACATCCCTCTCAATTGTGAGGCTTTCCATCGTGAGGCTCTCAAACAACAGCCTTTCCGCGATGTCAGGCTCCCCCACTCCCCAGTATATCGACAACGATGGGTGGAGGCCTGAAGGCGAAAACCTTCGTATCGTTGAGATCCCGCTGGAGGGGTTAACAGCCTGCAGTTGCCTCCCAAAAGGGCAGTTGTCGATGACTTCACCATGTTCTCGGCCATGTTCTCGACCGTCCATTCAACTTACACGATCTCGACTCCTGGGGACCCCCACAGCCTAGCAGCGGTAACTAGGGGCAAGGCGGCCGCAGTGAGACAACAGCCACAATGTTCCGTGATGTCCCGTAAGAAACTCGTCACCGCTTCCATCTCTAGCCATATAATCGGTCGACAGGTGAAAAGGTGAGAAGGTGAGCCGGTTTATCCCGTGATATGGAGCGCAAGGGCAGCCAATAATGGCTCTGCAGTTTCCTTCGGTGTCGCCGAGTAGGGAAGCGGCCTGACCTCAACGGGATCTGCAGCCCTATCTCGAGGTTGGGCACAATACAAGGAATGCGTAGAACCTGCCATAAGCATGTGCAGAACCGAGGTGGACAACGTGTTTCAAATCCACAATAGCATGTTGACGTGCTTGGGGGATCGTCGGGGAGCAGATACTCGGGTTCGGCCCCTTTCTGGCTGGATCTGGCAGGCCCGCATTGATATCCTTGATGATAAGATGTTTAATCACCTGATGCTGTTCTCCGCGGTACAGCGTAGAATTTGATAATGTTGCTGAATGGGAAATTGAATCTTCCACCTGGAAATCTGATCTGGCATACTGTGGAACACCATGCGGTCGGTTCTTTGCTTTTGGCGATTAGATCTTGTGAGGAGAGCCGAGAGTATACCCCGTCTAAGTGCACTGGCGAAGGCACCTCTGGAGGATTGTTGACTGCTTGCGATGCGATTGCGATTAGAGCCTCACAACTAGCGCCCACGGCCGGCAGATAAACCGACACTCAGTCGATGATAGCATCCCATGAAACCATCGGGCAGTAAGGTCAGGCAAATAATCAAAAGCACGCGTGGGAGGTAAAGGTCATGCCTGGGGTGTGGTCGCACCATGTCACTTTCCCGCAGGATCCATCGCGACTTTGTTGCAGGGTAGTTCCCAGCGTCCATATAAAAATGGAGCTTCCAGCTGCGAGTCGTTAAAACCGCTGATGGCTGGACTTGGGTGAAGAAAAGTATTTCGGAAAGTCGTCGGGATACTCAACGCACAGATGCAACGTAACTCGAGTCTTGGTTTGGCCATTTTGTTGCTGCGTTGTGTTTCCAGTCGTGCCAAACAAGCAGCACTGCATCACTTCCCACTGATCAATTTGGAAAGCAGCACACGCACAACCGAATATTGAGAGATCTTCAAGGTCAATGACTCTATCTTGCAAGCGCCGTAATATTGCTGGCAACGGTCATGTTATAGCGAACGAGAATACGCATCGGCTAAACGTTCGAGATGAGGTTTGAGGTAATGAAGTCGGCCCCGTTGCTTCGAGTGTCGCAAGAATGACGCATTCGGAGAGATCCATGTCTTGGCAGAGGGTTCGTATGATGTCCGACTGACGAAAATTCAAACTCAATGATGGTCTTTTTAGTAGGTATTCAAACAAGTAGTAGGTTCCAGTAGATGAGAAGGGCAAGGACGCCGTACTTCACAAGGTGAAGCTTTCATCTCATCGTCGCGCTTCTCACGTCAGCTTGGGCGGATGAAGATATTCAGATCACGTGACCATGGCGAAGCAATGTTCTACAGACTCCTCACATTTTGTAATTTAGAGTGGCTGGGATAGCACCTCTTCTTTGTTTGTCTCTCACGCTCGATATTGTTCGCTCTGATGGAAATCCTCGTAGATCTACATTCCGAGATGCACAGCCACTCAACAAGACCTTTCCTTGTCTTGCTGCATCCTTTGCCGTTATTGGGGCTGTGATTAGGAACGGCAATCATCCAGTCATACCTAGTCACGTTGGTTCGCATTGACCACGTTCGCATGGATTGAAGATTTTGCCACGCCACCAAAAGTCATGAGGAAAAGACATCGTCACAGCCATTTCTAGAAGCGCGCGAGGGAGACGCAAACGCTCTGGGGAGCTTGTTCTTCTACTTTTTACCGCCCCCAATTCCACAGCTGGCGTTTCCAGTCCAGCGCGCGTCTTGACAAAGCTCGTTGTTGCCACACGAATACAATCGCTCCACGATGGCCGCCATGAACCCTTTGCTGCCACAGTTGAGTCATGACGTATTTTGTACGGATTCACCCTATACGGATTTGGTATTTCATCCGGTATGAGCTTTGAGGCCGATGGACGACAGGGGCAGCGGAGTTGTCAGACGTATTTGCGACTCTTGTAATGATAGAACTTCAACTCCCAAACCACAAATCACCCTTTTGATTCATTTCTGTTGCTTGTTCCGTGTGGACGAATACAAGCAGACACGAGTTGCGCGGTTGAGCAAATCGCTGCCAGGGGGTGAGAACTGAGGCGGGCTCACTGAAGCCACCTTGAAAACACCTTAAACTAAATCAGGCAACGCGTCGGGGAGGGAGCTTGGCCAGCCAACAAAGACCACGAGGACCAGGCCTCTCTACTGGCTTAGAATGGGCATCGTCAATTCAACGCTTCAACTTTGCCACATTTGCGACTTCTGGTGACCGCAATCGCATCCAGCATCTGCTTATTAGTTGATTAGGAACACCTGAAACCCCTGCGTGAGCCCACTGCAAGCTGCATGCTGCCGCTCATGAACCCTTTTACACCCAATCAGTCCCGTCTCCTTCACCCTAATTTTCACCTGAACCCATCGTCCGTCCCATGCCACCACGCGCGCGCATTGGCGCGACATCAACGTCACCAGCAGCACCATAAACCTCAAGCATGCCAGCTCATCTCAAGGTGTTTTCCCGCTTGATTTGGAACTTTGACACCTTGTAGGGTATCCCCAGGGCGAGAACAACAACTTCGCCGCCTTTTGCAATAGCTGCGGCGCGTTCCTGGCGCCATTCTCCATGTAACGCAGTTTCAGGGTGCTCGCAAATCCCGATTGCCACCCGGCCAGCCGCCGCGGTTCCAATATGGCGGCGACTTCACGGTCGTGGTTTGCGCGATTCCGCAAGAAGCTGTAATTCCAATTTGACTCGATTTTTATACTTACATTTGACTGCGCGACATTGCGAACGTACTGGAGTTGAGGATCAGTTCGCGTCTATAAAGGAAGGCCGCTCTGCACGATGTGGTGTTGTAGTTAGACCTGGGCATCAATATCATTTATCACTACTACTCTCTCGACGTGCAATATCTATACTAGACTGAGCTGCCATCCATTGATCCATTCGGATATCAGACAACAAAAGCAGACAAAGTATAACGCAGCAAGCAATCATGCCTTCGCAGAGCAGCAAGCAGTAAGTAACGTGAACCGAAAAAGAAGAAAAACTTGAGCTGAGTTGCTGACGCCAACATCATAGGTCGGGCCACTCCCGCAACTCGACTTACACGGGCGGGCGCAAACAGAGTCGCAGCACCACCCTCGACACATGGTCTACATCGACGGACCCTCTGGAGAACTTTCTCATCGCAGGCACCCCGAGCGGACGAGGCCGTTCACAAATGACTGAGACTCTAGCGGCATGGGACAAGACATACCAGAAATAATGCTTGTCGTGGTTTTGGGGGCCGTTGGGGGCGGAAACACTGGTTGGCGTTGGCGTTGGCGTTGAGACCTGTTATGCACCTGACACTTGCTCAGGCATGGGGAGTTTTGACGGATGGGTAACTTTGGGCATGGAATGAATGGCGTTTTCGACATGGGAATAATATCTCGGCTTGTGAAGTTGAAAAGATGCATATTTCATTGTTAATCATTGATGGTCTCGCGTCTAAAAGTGTTCGGACACGTGATCACCATACCACGGGTGATACAACCCGCTTTATCATATCCATCCAACTTGGGATAACTCCTTGCCTATTCAAGAGCAGTTCATCGGCGGCTTCCTCTATATTGTGAATGATTTAAGTGGTGAATATTTCCAGAAATTGGACTGGGACCTGACATCTATGGCGGATAACAGAGGCTTGAGCGGGGCCGGCCGACGGCGGAGGTGACAACGGAGGTCACGGATAACGGCGGGAGACAATGAGATGACCTTTGGGACGTTTTTATCGTCACCATCTCATTGAGGAGAGATTTGGTCACTGTAATGTGTTATAAGTGACTTACTTTAGTCTGTACAGCTGGCTCGCCTTATTTCCAGGTTGTTCGCATTTCTCTGCGTTTTTGGTCCGCCTTGCCCCTCCAGGCAGCAGCAACCCCGGTCAAAGGCTTTATTTAGGAGAAACCAGACAGTTTCGTCCAAGTTTTACTATTAGGCTTGGGCTTTAGAATATTAATAGTTATTTTATGACACATTTTTCTGAGGCGATCGGCCATTGCTTGGTTCGCACTGGATGCGTCATTCCTTAAGCTCGACCAACAGCGCAACTTACTCCTTGGTTGCCTATCCTCCACTATTTGTATCCAGTATAACTACGAATACACGTAATGCAACCCCGTCGCCGTAAGACTCATCGAAATGATGATGAGTAGCCCGACGATCAATGGCCTGGCAAGCAAGCCGGCTACCAGCGTTGACGGCCGTTGCAACATCGATGATCCGCCTTATATCTCCACTCAGCGCCGTGGGCCAAATCGAGGCTGCAAAATTCCCTATCTGGCATTGGATCTTTGGTCCCGGCCAAGATCTACAGTAGCGTGCTGCATGTTTGCGACCTGGCGAATCGCTCCGTGAATATGCTGTGACTTGTGAGGCGGAGCCAGGCTGAGCAACAGCGTACCTAAATAAGATCCCCGCGCCCTGCACTACCTTTGACAGCTGGTTCTCATCCGTCATTCCCTGGACTATTGTCCTGGTGACTATCTCACATACCTCCGACCACAATACTTTCTCGTCGAGACATCTGAACATGTCTGAACCCGGCTCCTCGCAGTGGAGCGACGTGGAAGACGTGGTGCTTATTGACCAGGACGATGTCAGCAACTATAATCATGACAACATTCTACCAGAGACGCCACAGAGCATTGCAGAGATCAGAGCTTGGCTGAAGCCAACTGAATACAATCTCGAAAGCGGGGAATATCGGAAGCATCTCGCCGCACATCTTCCTGGCACGGGCGCGTGGCTAACATCGCTGGATCAATACCGACAATGGCACGACGGCAAAGACCATGGTCTTCTATGGATTAGAGGCATCCCAGGCTCCGGCAAGTCAGTCTTTGCCGCCAACTTGGCCCATACGTTTTCGCAGGAAGGGGCACCAGTATTGTTCTTCTTCTTTCGCCAGATCATACACGCCAACCATCAGCCTATCAATCTCCTACGGGACTGGCTTGACCAAGTCCTGCGATACAGCCCGCCGCTTCAAGTCGCACTCAAAGCCTATGTAGATGGCGGACGGTCCCTCGACAGTGTCTCGGTTGAAGATCTTTGGCGGCACCTCAGGACAGCTTTGGCCCAGCTGCCTTTGGTTTATTGTGTTGCTGACGCCCTTGACGAGATGGACCAGGGTAACGCCGACTTCATCAGCTCGATCGTTGACTTGGCTCATTGGCGCCCGTCTCACATCAAGGTCCTAATGACCAGCCGACCGGTTGCTGCCGTGGAAACTCCAATGAGACAGAAGAAATACATCGATATACGCTTGGAAGAGCGCCTCGTCGACATTGACATTGCCACTTATGTCCGTTTTTGCATGGAACACAGTCTTCTATCAGAAGACCACCAAACCTTGATCAAACAGGCTGTTCCGGGTCGGGCAAATGGCCTGTTCCTCTATGCAAAGCTGGCCATGGACGCGTTTCTTGAGCCCGAGGCAGATATATCAAGTGTCCTGGCAAGACTGCCTCTCGATTTGAACGAGTTGTACAGTAAACTCCTAGAGGAGCACGCGAGAAGATCAGGGATCCCTGCCGAAACCCAGCTGCTGATCTTACGTTGGGTCACTCATGCGATCCGTCCACTTCGTCTCCTAGAATTAGCCGACCTCATCAAGGCGACTGCGCTTGTTGACACCCATTTCAGCCTGAAGGATACCAAGAAATTGGTCCGTACGACCTGCGGACCATTGTTGGAAATACTTCCCGACGAGACTATCAGCGTCGTCCACCATTCTTTGACCGAATTTTTGGTCGGGGCTACTCGAACTCTTGGATCGTCTGATTTACCAATCTTGGAATTCGCATCGACCCATTGCCAGCTTACGATAGCTTGCCTGAAATACATGAGTGGCGGGTGTCTTCTGCATGAAACCCCTACCGGCACGCGTAGGGAAATCAAGTCCCATATCAACTCAATGACAGTCAACTTTCCATTCTCTGCGTACGCAATCGACGACTGGTATTTACATGCCTCAAGGGCAGATTGGACGGGCAATTCGGCTCGTGAGTTGTATGCCAACCTGGACATGTTCTTGGCCGATGAGCCTAGGAAACATCGGTGGATACGGCTGTGTTGGATAGATCCACATAGGCTAAGGAGGCCCTTGGCCGTGGAATCGATTTCGAACCTCCACATTGCCGCGTTCTGTGGCCTGGCAGATTATACTGAAAAACTGCTTGATCGTCACGGGAAGGAAAGTCTCGATTCTAAGGACGAGTCTGAGAGAACCCCGCTATGGTTGGCTTCAACACGAGGCCATAGCCAAGTTGTCAGCGTTTTGTTGAAGGCGGGTGCCGACCCCAATGCTGAAGATTCGCAAGGGTCGCAACCACTACACGAAGCAGCAAATAACAATCATCACGAGGTCATCGAGCTGCTCTTGGATGTAGGCGTCGATCCAATGACACAAAAGTCCAAGAAAAATTGGCGTACCAGGTTGGTGAACAAAAGCTACATCGGCATACCTGCCCCAATGTCAGCCTGCCAAAATGGCCATCTTGAAGCTCTCGAAGCCTTCTTACCTTACTTAACTCATGATGCGAAGCAACGAGCGCTGGTCTGGGCCGCAGAATCAAGCCGCCCTCGTGTCGTAACACGTATTCTCCAAGAGCCTGGCGTTGATCCCAATGAGAAAGTCAGGGGTGTTACGGCGCTCTTCATCGCTGCCAGTAACGGAGACGTCGGTTCCATTGAGGCTCTGGTCAATGCAGGTGCCGATGCCAGGATTCTCTGTGAAAGGCGCAATTGGCCTGATATTATTCGGAACCGCCGTTCAAAAGATGTAAGATCGTGCTACTTGGCACTTCAAGAGTTCTGCCGCTTGTCGCCTATATCGCGAGACCTTACGTTAGAGCCAGAACAGTATCATCTTGGGTTTACCCTTTTGGTCCAAGCTGGAGGCGATGTATTGTATCGATACCCGAACGGTAGTACAGCTCTACACAATGCAAGAAGCCCGGTAATCATGAGATTATTGATCGACGCGGGCGCGGATGTCAACGCTGAAACCATCGACGGCAGAACTGCGCTTCACGGCTGTCCACACGATGATGAAGGCGCCTGTCTTGATTTACTGATGCAGGGGGGAGGAACTGATCTCAATAAGAAGGACTTCTCGGAAGGCAACACTCCACTCATGTTAGCCCTCAAGGACTGCGACATGGCGCTTCGGATGCTTGAATATGGGCCAGATTGCAACATCACGGATCACATGGGAAATAGTGCCCTCCACAGACTCTTCTGGAAAGGGACGTGCCGCGAACGTTTCGACCGCCTTCTACCGGCGCTGCTGAAGGCTGGTGCTGATCCGATGTTGCTGAACGCCAACGGCGCGACTCTTTTACATGCCTTGGCTGACAATAAGGCTTTGTGCTCTGAAGATCTTGTTCGACTTGTAGTTGGCTACGGTATTGATATCGATTCTCGGGATGCAAAAGGTCGCACACCCGTGTTCACGGTCATAAGCAATAGCACCAAGGAGAAAGATCGCATAAAGCAAATCGAGGCTTTCAGAGCGATATCGGCAAATCTTCACATTCCAGACGCCCAAGGGCGATCGATCTTGCACGAAGCGGTCCGATGCTTTGCTTTTAGGGATCTACCCACGGTTGACACTACGCAGGTATACAAGTATCTGGTCGACGCCGGAATGTCTCCTCTGGCTTTGGATCTTCAAGGAAACACACTGTTGCACGAAACTATGACGACGCAACCGCAGGCGTGGGCCATGGAATCAGGGTTTCACTTGGAGATCCTGGATATTTTTAGTCGAGTAGGACTTAAGATTGATCAAGCAAATTTGGCCGGCGTTACCCCATTGCATATCCTATGCCAGAAGCGCATGACTACAAGCTTCGGCGCCATCTATTTTCTCGACTGGATCCTAGAACGCACTGCTTCTGTCAATACGACGGACTTCAAAGGTCTTGCAGCCATACATTATGCTGCTTCTGTGGATGTGTACTCAGTTGAGCGGCTGATTGGTGCTGGCGCGGACCCCTTCATCTCAACAGTGCAGGGGATGAATGCTCTTCACATTGCCTCAAGGTGCCGGTTGAGCAATACGGTTGGGTACTTGTTGGAACACATGGTGAAGGTTGATCCTTTGAAGACAAAGACGGCATTGAATCAGAAGGATATTAGCGAACACACGCCGCTACACTATGCTTGTCGCTCAGGAAGGCCTGAGACAGTTACTTTACTGCTAATGGCTGGCGCGGACCCCAACCCAACCACCTCCTGCGGAGATCGCGCCTCAGGCAATCCATGGCTGCCTCCTATTTTACAGATATTGTTTTTCGACGAGGAACAACGTTTATGGGTGGATAGCCCGGAGAAGAATGGGTTTGCTGCTACGTGCTTCACTGTCGAGAGCAACAAGCGCCCCAACTTTCCGCGTCGGGGACGTGGATCCTTGACAAGAGGGGAGTTCCACCCAACGAATGACTATGCCCGGTTTGAGGAAATAACACAGCTCCTTGTAGCTGCTGGGGCAAACCCAAATGTGGAGATCAATGACGAGGCCGATACCTTTGAACTCGCGATGAAAGATGCGATCAAGTCTCGGGACGACTACACAACGAATATCATGATTGAGCTGCATGACCAACTCCATGAAACGAAACTTGACGACGCTATGACAATGGCTCGAGCACGTCGCCAATGGGAGAAAGAGACCTTCCGCAAGGTACACCTAACCATAGCAGGTGATCCCAACCGGGAAGTAGTTCACAGGCTCCTTTCGGAGAGGCATTACTCGCTTATCAAGCACCTCTACGACGAGGGCGCCGATTTCACGGCCCGGTCCGAACATGGAGAGCCAGTCCTTCAAACGTTCGCCTCATCCGGTCTTTCCAACTTGCTAGATGAGTGCTGCTCCGCAGAGGAGGTGGCCCGCTTCGAAAACGCGGAATGGTGCGCTCGCTGGGAGAGGGGAGGAGTTGAAGGTTTCGGTCATCGTGCCGGAAGTACCCTGCCACTGCTTCAGTTCGCCTGCAAGAGCGAGCTCCCAAATATGGAAGTAATTCGCGTGCTCGTCGAGAAAAAAGGGGCAAACGTTAACGCACAAAGTCGTTTTATCGACTCGGGAAATCCCCGTCCTCACAGGACAGCGCTGCATATACTAGCTAGGGGACGATACTGGTGGCAAGTCGCCCAAGCAATACCGTATCTGGCTTCCAAAGGAGCGAATCTGGACATTCGGGAACGTGATGGCAACACAGCGCTTCATCTCGCATTGGAAGCAGCCCCTGACGGCTTCCCGACGGCACAAATCGGTCTTGGACCGCAGCCGTTTAGCGTTCCGCCATTCCGGAGGCAAGCAGCACGGGCCTTGATAGGGTTAGGTGCCGATGTCAATGCTGTCGATAACCTCGGCGTGAACTGTCTCACGAAAGCAAAAGGCGATCCGGAACTGATCAAACTGCTAATCGACCATGGGGCAGTGGTAGATCGACCGTCCATCGTCGCCTCAGTGCGAGCTCTAGACCTTATAGGCCTGAATGAACTACTCTCAGCCGAAGGTAACTCGAAGACAGGACGGTCCTGGAATCGAACTCTGAGTGGCCAGAGTGTTTCTTCTGAAAACCTCATCGAGCTCTGCGAAGAACATCCTCTCTGTATTGCGGCCAACCCCCCTTGTTCCACGCCCCATCCCGCTGTTGGGTGGGATAAAACAGGAAAGAGAATTGAGCTGATGGAGGCTCTCATGGATGCTGGGTTGAGCCTATACGACACCTTCCTAGAGGATGAGGATCACGAGGCACTTCCCAGCCAGACAGCGCAAACCTCGCTTCTCCCAGAAGTTGTCGCGCAGGATAACTGGGCATTTGACCTACCTCTTGACAAAGGGGAGGCCCGAGAGTTAAGATGTGTAGTTGAGAGGACTGTCCTTCACCAGATACTCAGCCACTACCTGGTCTCGGAACCCATTATTCAACTGCGGAGTCTCGACTTGGAGTATAGGGATGCCGCTGGGCGGACACCTCTTCTGGCGTCTTGCAGGCGTGTCGTTGACCAACAATGGAAGAGCGACTCAACCCCAGTGCGAGTCTTACTGGAACGAGGTGCGGATCCATGCGCTGTCGACTACGCGGGCAGAAACGTGTTGCACCACCTGCTTGGTTGTACTACAGAATACGAGGACAAATTTCGGTGCCTGGGATACCTCGGAGATGCCGTCTCTGACCTAATCAACCAGGCCGATGGTTTTGGGTATTATCCTATTCACTATGCTCTGGCTTCTGTGCTGGACGACGCGGAGTTTGGGAAGCAGCTAACTCTGGTCGAGCATCTAATTTCGAGTGGTGCAGACATCACCGTTGCAGATGCGGACGGCAACCGCGCTCTGCATTATCTCACATCACAGCTAGCGAACCAAGAGAGAGACGAAGAGTCAAACTCAACGAACCTATTCAAGAAGTTGGTGGATGCCGGTCTCGACGTCAACGCGCGAAACCACGAAGGCCAAACACCGCTACACATGTTCCGCCCCGCGATCAATGAGGACGTCGACGAGGAAAGACAGAATAATGGCATACTTCGGATCGAAGAGGCAATGCAGATGTTGAAGGAGATGGGAGTGGATTGGCACGCGAGAGACAGCAAGGGAAGGACGGTGTTGCATGAGCTCGCGGCTCACTGCGCGGATGCCTTTAAAGCGGTTTTGAAGATGGGAGTCGATGCGCTGCTTGAGGATGTCGAGGGGCGGTCGAGTTTGGATATTGCGGCGGCGTATCGAAATGGAAAGGTGTTGGCATTGTTTAAGCGGAAGAAGTTCAATGTGTAAGTTTTAGTCTGGTAGTCAAATACGCATAGGTAAAGGAATATATTCCTGATGAGAACGCAAACCTCAATCTCTCTCTCAAGAATTAGAGGAACACCCTCCCCAGCAAAGTTCTTATAGCAGAGTTATGCACTTAGTTGTATCCCACCCAAGTACTACACACTCGATCATTCTGTTTCTGAAAAGAACCCCAAGTGTAGCTGTACAAGTTCCCGAGTCAAGGAGAGGATCAAGAAGCATACTATTTATCGAACATTGAATCCAGCGAAGATTCTTTGGAACCTAAAGCGCGTCTACGATTTATCTTGAAGTTGCGGACACAGCGGTCAGAGCTGACATGTTTTGGGAAAGGGCCTTCATCTTATCCCACCTCCTATTGACGAGACATTCTTCCGATTATTCGATGGAATCCATGTCAACTCGCCGAGAGCTAGTCTGAGTCTTATTAGTGTAAACTTGACATCGATTTCAAGGGTTTACGATCGGCCGCCTTTCTGGCGCTCATAGGACGAGCTGCTAGGACGATGTTGTCATCTGAGAGCGGTCTGGGGGTAGACGTCGAAATGTCAATGCCTCGGGAACAAGCAAGTGGAATTCATGGACCCTTGCATGTTGACCCATATGTTCTGTCACCCATGCCCATGCCCAAGGACAGGAAATCAAGATATTTCAGGCTTATCGTCATGTCTTATCGCGGTATCTGTAGGCAAGGTTGGCATGGCGTCGCGACGCGCCAGATCTCGACCAATGATATGCTTGGAAATGCGGCTTAGCGCAGCACGTTGTGGTGGCGGGTCGTCCGAGGAATTTCCGGATAACGTGCCCGGCTGCGGCTGGGAGGCCGGGTGGCAGGTGCACCGTGTCTTTTCACTGACTTCACGCAAAATTCCAACAAGCTTGAGGTCGGAGATGATGGGGAAATTTTGCAAATTTTGCAATGCGTGTAAGATTAGGATAGAATCACATTTCATAGAGATAAAACACCAAGATAACTGTCCAAAGCAACATCAACAGCTACTTATGTTCTCCCGGCCTCATCAAGGTCTCGCCAGGTTCGTACCTGCTGCGCCGGCATGTCCCCTTGGCCCGGTCCGTGCGGCGGCTCGGCGCCGATTATCCGACTATTTCCGAAGGCCGGGGAGCCATTATTTTTCTCTCTACCTCCCCAGACGCCCCGAGGGAAAAGGACTCAAAACACATTTTTCTAACCGGAGTTCCTCTGAACCTACTTCGTCATCCTCCTCACCCTCCGTTCGAATAACCACTTCGGACCTCATCTCCCCTCAATTCTTCGTCCGTGTCCGCCTCAGCATCACCGACCTTCACAATGGCTTCCGGCGCCCAGTCCACCGGCTCGACCAAGATCGACGCCGTTGTCCAGAACGTTAAGGCTCTCGAGCCCGAGAAGCTGTCTGGCGTCTCCCTGTACTCGCGATTCGCCCTTGCCGGTGCCGTCTGCTGCTCCATCACCCACGGTGGCCTTACCCCCGTCGATGTGTACGTTTTCCATTCATTCCGGTGACTTTGCGACGCAACAATTGCTCGTCGCGGTGACCTAGGACGCGCGGTAATGGCGATGCTCTCGCGACACCCAATGGCTGACATCCCCTCTACAGCGTCAAGACCCGAATCCAGCTCGACCCCGCGACCTACAACCGCGGCCTGATCGGTGGCTTCCGACAGATCGTCCAGAACGAGGGTGCTGGTGCCCTCCTCACTGGAGCTGGCCCTACCTTCGCCGGTTACTTCCTGCAGGGTGCCTTCAAGTTCGGAGGATACGAGTTCTTCAAGCAGCAGTGCATCAACCAGCTCGGTTATGAGACTGCCTCCAACAACCGCACTGCCGTCTACCTGGCCTCTGCCGGTGCTGCCGAGTTCTTCGCTGATATCGCCCTCTGCCCCCTCGAGGCTACCCGTATTCGTCTCGTTTCCGAGCCAACCTACGCCAATGGCCTTGTTGGTGGCTTCAGCAAGATTCTCAAGTCTGAGGGTTTCGGTGCTTTCTACGCCGGATTTGGACCCATGCTCTTCAAGCAGTAAGTACTCCTGTCGCATTCTCCCGAAGCTGATTACAAACTGACACTGTCTCAAAGGGTCCCTTACACCATGACCAAGTTCGTCGTGTACGAGAAGGTCGCTGAGGCCGTCTTCCGCAAGTTCCCCAAGAGCGAGATGAGCAATGGCAACCAGACCGTTGTCAACCTTGGCTCTGGTCTCATTGCCGGTTTTGCTGCCGCTCTCGTCTCCCAGCCTGCCGACACCATGCTCTCCAAGATCAACAAGACCAAGGGCGCCCCCGGGGAGGGCACCACCACCCGCCTCATCAAGATTGCCAAGGAACTCGGCCTCCGCGGATCCTACACTGGTATCGGCGCCCGTCTCTTCATGGTAGGCATTTTGACATCTGGGCAGTTCGCAATCTATGGCGACATCAAGAAAGCCCTGAATGCGACAGGCGGAGTGGAAATATCTGCGTAAATGCGAAACTATCGCGATGCCGTGGCTGGGGCGAAATGCGTGCGGTGTAAGTGGTTTTGGAGTGGAGAGGAAGGGCCCACAAAAAGTGGGTCTGGCAGTGCCCAAGAGCTGGGCCTGTGCAGGCGGCTCCAAATCGGGAAATTCCTGTTCGGGAAATAGAAGGGGGCAGTTTTCGGATTTGCGCGGCGATGCTGAGAATGGCATCGCCATCTGCGACCGTGGCCTTTTGGAATTGGGGGAACCTGTTTTCGTCTCATGTTTGCCTGTCATAGAGCATAGAGTGGGCAGATGGGGGCCATCTCCGCCGAAGAGTTGTATAATAGTCCATTTTTTTACGTCGTGTCTATCAAGCAACCACCTTTAACTGACCGGTTGCAACCTTTCCAATTTGGGGAGGACCCTGCAGATCAGCAATGATGCAGTTCGCATCACGCAGATGTATGTGACGCTGTAATCATGGTACAAAAACGTTGACAGTGACGATTTTCGAGCTTCGCTTTGACAACACCGTGATGTTTCGTTCGTATGTCTACTGATCGATGTGTGCTTGGTATGTCCGCGCCGGATATGGCTTCCTAAGGTTTGTCTGCATAGATGGAGAGAAAATATCACTACCTGTAGGGTGCACTATGCAATAACGAGATAATACAATTGCTTTGTTCTTTGGGTCGACTTGAGCGCACATATCATCCATCGTGTTCAGTGATATCTTCTTTGTTGCCCAGTCCCTTTTTTTGGGGGGGGGGGGGGTTGACAAGTCCTATAATTAGATTTTCCCACCTTTGTTAGACATTTTCTTAAAAAAATCTACTCTTGGGAAATCACTCTGCTCACACACTATTTGATGCTTGTCGTAAACTAGCAAGTCGCGAAATTGACTCTCTGACAGGTGACCACTGGAAATTAGCCTAACTAAGTCGAAGAACTCTAAACGCGTGTTCATGACAAGCTATAAATTCGTGGGGAAATTCGACTTTATTGTATAGCCTTCTCATACTTCGAGGCAAGCGTACCCTGCATTTCGGCGAGACAGTTTGGTACCAATAGATGTGATGAGTGTACTACTAGATCCTTGAGTCATCTCCCTTCTTGTGCCGAGCCGGATTCTTCCGAATGTATGCATTTATTCTTTCCATAATACGAAAACAGCTTCTAATAAAGAGAGACTGCTTGAGTTGTAATTAAAGCTTGATGAATCCGTCGGACGGGGGTTCACAAGGTCTTGGCGGGAGGTTACACTAAGCGCTTGGCGCTGTCTTATCGTGTGGTATAAACTTTCCTATCTTATCTTATCGTCGCAACCTTCCCAAAATTTCTTCCTCCACGATCTCCCCCCACCACCGCCTAAACACCAACCACCGCCAAAGACCCCAATACGCCCAATCGAAGTCGCCATGGGGAAACGCAAGGTTGCAGCGCTCGAGAAGATAGACGCTGACTTGTATGTCTCTTGCGCCCGTGTTATGACACCTACTAATATGTCACAGGGCGAGTCTTCAGTACAAGATCCGTCGCGATCCCAGGTTAGCTTCCAGCAGCGCCGAACGAAGTAAACCTGTTGCTAACTTGCCAGATCATACAAGGAGGAGTTTTCGAAGCAATGGGAGCAGTATGAGTCTCAGCGGGAGATCTTCCTCGTCTCGCCTACCACGGCCACGGCCGACAATGTCGAGTCCTTCCACAACATCATCGACTTGATTGCTCACATCGCCGACTGCTACAAGGAAGAGACGGCGACATTCCCCGACGACCTGAAAGCTATCTTGACGCAGCATCATGCTATACTACATCCCGAGCTGCGCGACAAGATCGTGGGTAGCCTAGTGCTGCTTAGGCGGAAGGAGGTCATTGATTCTGTCGGCCTCTTGACGACGCTCTTCCCCATTCTCGTCTCGTCGCCGAGTAAGTCTCTGCGCGAGCTGCTGTTCCAGAAAGTCCTGAGCGACATGCGCAACTCGAACTCAAGATCAATCAACCATCCTCTCAACCGCACCATTCAAACCGTCCTCTACAACCTCATCACAGCGGATCGCGCTTCACCGAGGGCCATCTGGGCCATCAAGTTGACTCGCGAGATGTGGAAGCGACAGTACTGGACAGACGCGAAGCCCGTCGATGTCATGAAAGAGGCGTGTTTGTCAGACAATGAAAAGGTCGTGATCGGAGCTGTGCGATTCTTTCTGGGCGGAGATAAAGAGCGAGAGGAAATGGAGGACGAGAGCAGCGACGAGGAGGTCGACTTGAGCAAGATAAAGCACCAGATGGGCATCAACAAGAAGTCCAAAAAGCAGAAGAAGGCGTATGGCAAAGCGGTTGACAAGGTCCATCGGCTGGAGCGGAAGAAGAGCAAGCCTCATCCGCTTAACTTCTCTGCTCTGCACTTACTCCACGATCCCCAGGACTTTGCGGAGCAGCTGTTCACGAAACACTTGCAGAACACGAAGGCGAAACTAGCTCTGGAATCGAAGCTGCTTGTGCTCCAGTTGGTGACCCGACTTGTTGGTCTGCACAAGCTGACCATCGTCGCGTTATACTCGTGGTTCATCAAGTTTCTTACCCCTCGGCAACAGTCCGTTACAACCTTCCTGGCATCTTTGGCTCAGGCCGTTCACAATTTGGTGCCTCCGGATGTACTGGAGCCCCTCATCCAGAAGATCGCCAACGAGTTCGTGTCGGAGGCATCGGCGGCAGAGGTTGCGGCTGCTGGTCTGAACTCAATTCGCGAGATCTGTGCTCGACAGCCTCTTGCCATGACGGACACCCTGCTACAAGATTTGGTGCAATACCGAAAAAGTAAGGATAAGGGTACAATGATGGCCGCAAAGGGTCTTCTGTCACTATACCGAGAGGTTGGCGCCGAGCTATTGAAAAAGCGAGACCGTGGCAAGGACGCTACGATTGGCTTAAGGAGTGGCATTCAAGGCCAGCGCAAGTTTGGTGAGGAAGACGTCGGAGGCATCGAAGGCCTCGAACTGCTTGTGCAGTGGAAGGACGACGAGAGGAAGCGAAGGCGGCTCGCGAAGGGTCTTCCTGAGGTTGCTGGAAGCGACGAGGAGGAGATTGAGGGCTCTGACGATGATGATTGGGAAGTCAACTCTGAAGCCAGTAGTGACTCGGGCGGATGGATTGATGTTGACCACCCCTCCGACGACGAAGAGGCGCCCGTAGCCAAGAAACAGAAGACAGAGGGTGAAGACACTGAGAAGACCGAGGAGGACGAGGAGGCGGAGAGAGAGAAACGGAACGAGGAGCTGAAGCGCATCTCAACACTCGCCACCACAACCATTCTCACCCCCGCAGATTTAACCAAGCTGCAAGAGTTGCGTACTTCAGCCAACGTTGAGAAAGCCATGGGCAGCCGACGCAAACGACAACACGACCTCGAAAACCGCCACCGCGATGATGGGTTGACAGCCGAGGAGATTGAGGCGCCCGCCCGTCTACGCAAGCTCACCAAGGAAGAGAAGGTTGCGCTAGCTAAGGAGGGCAAGCCGGATCGCGAAGAGCACAAGGGCACTCAAGCGATCCGTCGGTCCAAGAAGGAGGGCTCTGGCAAGAGTACCAGTAACAGGGAGAAGAACCGCAACAAGAATTTCATGATGACGCTCGGCAAGGCCAAGAGCAAGCAGAAGAGGAGTTTGGTCGAGGCGAAGAAGGTGCTGCAGGGCCACGTGGACAGGAGTACACGTGGTGGACGGAGGAGGAACGGCACTTAAGGGGGGGGTGGTTTAGCATCGAGATATACGTACTCGGATTTACATGTCATGAACGAAGGGAGAGATACCACAAAAGTCTATTTGACGTCTATTCAACGAGATAAGAAGGTCTTACTTGCTCTTCAGATTGACAACGCTACTTGGACGTGAACTGAAGACGACCCTCCGCCTGAAATGGACAAACATGCCAAGAAGCTTACCTCATTTAACTTACCTCTCCGTCTTCTTGGATATCATTGGAAACCTCGATCTGCATCTCTGAGACGCACTGAGAGCAGCAGACTGCGGTACCTATAACTTCGTAGGTGTAATCAGGCGTGTCGCACTTGTATGTGCAAGTCGTGGTGTCCTGGGCCATGGCAACGAGTATTTGAGCAACGACGACGGCGTCATGGACTGTCCACGTTGGAGCGTCCATAATATGCGATAGTAGGGGGAAGAATCATAGAACGGAGGGACTTGGTGGCTACATGTGCTTTGGCTAGCGGATGAGGTTGAGATTTATATCAGGGTGACAAAAGTGGCTGTAGACAGGGTTCTCTGTGATGGGGAGAACAAAGAGGCATTCTTTGAACAATACCACAAACAAGCACCTAAAGCATAATGACACCTAAAGTAAGGCCTGATTACCTTACTAAGTATACTAGTTTTAGCATCTTTAGGTTATGAGTTCACCGATGAACAGTTCCGAACTGGCCACAATCACGAACAAGACGTACAATACAGACGACGCGTTTGACGTATATAGCCCATAGGAAACACCATTAAATGGAAGATGGGAATCGTGTCTGCATTCAACGAACAGGAAACTTTTGACCAGTATTTGACAGACTGGGTTTCTCAGCGTGCAAGTCGCAAAGACTCGGTCGACGAAAACGGTGAACCTCGACACGCTCCTCGCATCCCGCTGCACGCAGGAACAACAGTCAATGCCGCTTTGTTCAGATTGTGAACTCCATCGCAGCAGGTTTCGCCCGCCATGTTTTACTGTATATTTTCACTAACAGCTTCTGAGACTCATAAATTAGTATCGCACTTCTTCTTCTAGAACTTGGCGATCGTTGCACATTTTACCTCCCAACGACTTTTCCTGGGGACTCTCCCCAATTCGAGACACGGCATATAGCGGGGATGTCCGTATACTTGGCTTCGGGAAAGCAGTGGCACCAAAATGGTGAAGTATTCAAGGAATTGACATGGAAAAGACGCGAATGTACTTTGGGAAAATTTCCACCTCCAATGTCCGGGAGTGGCTTTGCAATTTTATTGTATTAGGGTTTATTTATGGATTACTTTTAGGACTATCTCAGGAATTACTTTAAAGACTAAAAGGGGTGTTTAGCGATATTCTCAATGTTCTGCCTTCATCCGCGTACTGACGCCGATTAAGGTCTGTGCCGGTTCAAATTCAGCCGTCGAGGTCATTGTGGCCGCAGTCAAATGACCCCCCGCAAAACTGCCTTTAATGGGTGTGAGGGCTGGAGCTACAGGTGTTGCAGTCTTATGAGTCCTGCTTTAAGGCATTTGTAGGCTGTTCCAGTTATTGCCGAGGTCATCGTTCTTAATTGATATCGCAGTCATCCAGCTTATTACTAGCAGTTCAAAGAATCAGGACGCGAATTGCGTACCACGGCAAACCCCTGTTATGAGTAGGTAAGTCATCACTCAACAGAATATTCCTTTTGCTGCCTGCTCAACAGTTTTAGGGTTTCTACTTACCCCTGAATATCTTCCGTTTATACTCTCTCGTTCCCTGGCCATGAATAGTCTGGCAGGCATTCAGTAGTCTTAATAGTAGTAGTGTCAATGATACCAGCAACAACAGCGAGTCTCGCTTTGACTGTTCCACAAGTCTTTCCTTGAGCCCATCTCGGTAGTGTCTCACGAAGAACTGTCCCAATTCGAGGGTCAAAATATGGCAACCGAGGGATCTCCAAAGAACCTTATCGTCCTCGTCATCGGAAAAGGTGGCCGAGAGCACGCACTGGCCTGGCAGCTGAGCCAAGCAGCCTCAGTACGACACGTTTTTGTCTTCCCTGGTAACGCAGGTACGCAGGAGGGCGTCGTCAACATCTCCAACCTCACTTGCGCAATCACAGATCATTGCGAGCTAGCTCAATGCGCCAAGGAGCTCGAGGTAGGTTTGGTTGTCGTCGGCCCGGACGATCTTGTCGTAGAGGGCATTGAGAAGGTTTTCCGAGACGGTTGGTCACTCACTGTGAGAGGAATAACTCGTGATTAATACGGTTCCAGTTGGGATTCCATGCTTTTCGCCGTCGCGAGAAGCTGCAGTGCTGGAAGGCTCGAAGGTTTTTGCCAAGAGCTTTATGGAACGAAACAGCATTCCCACCGCAAAACATCGCAGTTTCGATGAGATGGAGGACGCTATCTCGTATTTACAGAAGGTCGATCATCGCATCGTCATCAAAGCCGATGGTCTCGCCGCGGGGAAAGGAGTGGGTTTGCCTGACACGAAAGCAGAAGCTTTGGACGAGCTTCACAGTATCATGAGGGACGGGAAGTTCGCAGAGGCCGGCTCCTCAGTCGTTATTGAGGAGTACATGGAGGGAGACGAAATTAGCATCCTAACTTTTAGCGATGGGGAGACTTTCTACTCCCTCCCCCCAGGCCAAGATCATAAGCGCGTCCTTGATGGTAACAAAGGGCCAAACACTGGGGGCATGGGTGTCTACTCACCTGTGCCGTTTGTATCCCAAGAGACACTAAGGCAAATCGACTCGCTCATCTTGGAGCCAACATTCGCGGCACTCAAGTCAGAAGGCAAGTAGCCCGGAATGGATATATTCCGATGACAAGCTGATGGCAAATGTTGCAGGGCGTTGCTTCAAAGGGTTATTGTTCACAGGAGTGATGATCACCCCGACTGGCCCGAAGGTGATAGAATACAACGTTCGATTTGGCGATCCTGAGACGCAAAGTTCAATGCTTCTCATCTCACCCGAAACAGACCTGGCGCAAATCCTCTTATCCTGCACAAACGGCACGCTGGCACAACATACGTTAAAGCTACGACCAGGCTTCGCTTGCAATGTTGTCGTCGCATCTGGTGGATATCCTGGGCAGTATACGACCGACAAAGCGATAGTATTGAGGTCACCGGGCAAAGATGTGGTAGTCTTCCACGCTGGTACCCGAAAGGATGAGACGGACGGGACACTGAGAACTGCTGGAGGACGTGTTTTCTCGGTTGCTGCCTATGGGGAGACACTGGCCGAGGCGGTTCGGAAAGCTTACGAGGGTGTTGACTGCGTAGATTTTGAGTCAAAACTATTCCGCAAGGACATCGCATCGCGGTGTTTGAACGAATGATATGGTGGCTGCGGCGAATTTGGAAGTATTCATAGACGAACTCCTAACCTAAATATAGTATTAGGCTTTGTTTAGTAACTATGCTTTACTTTAGGTGTCCTTATGCTTTAGGGGCGAACAGAGAAAAGGGAAGAAGTTCTCTATCGCCTGATTCGAAAAACCCTGGAGCTCAAGCGCGTAGCGGCACTACCTCCCAACGCCTCGCAACATTGATACCACGGTGTTGGAAAGAAGTGTCTAGACGCGTGACGACCTACTCGCAAGTTTGCTTGGATCCTGAAGCTCGGAACCGCCAGAATACTTCCCAATGACCCGCAACTGTTAGTCGACATCAAGAAGCATCTCTACCAGACCAATATTCGCCTTATTTCAGACAAACAGAAGGATGCACTTTGGACACTACGCACACCGTAACCATGTGAATTGAATGGCCTAGTGCAAACGACTGTCCACTGAGGAAATTTGACTCAATATGCACCGAAAGGTTGAACCCGGATGGATACGCGGGTGTCAGTTGTAACCAAATCCTCGCTGATTGCGCTTGGCAAGGATGACCTACTATTTCCCACCTCTTCCCATCCTTCCCCCCTTTTCCTATCCATTCCCACCTATTCCCGCCCTCCCCTTTATTTCCTACCTCTTTATGAATCCTAAAATAAACCCTAAAACTACTATAAATTAAATCTTAATATAAACCTTAAGATAATTCCTAAACTTTAAATAATTTATATCTTAGGATTTAATAAAGAATTTAATAAAAGTTAATAGTGCGCTTTATTTCTTTCCCTATACTTTGCCACCTCTTTTATTACTATGCAATCAGAGCTGTGATATTATAGTTATATACCTAAGTTGATCTATAGATAAGG
>JAANBC010000415.1:0-28898 GCA_014621405.1 Stylonectria norvegica | reverse complement strand
ACGATGGTGGCCATCATGGGCTTGACGAACATGCCGTAGCCGCTGGGGCAGTCGAAGTAGCGCTCGCCCTGGACGCTGCCATCGTTCTTCCCCGTCTTCTCGGCGAGCTCAATGCCCACCCACTCGCCGACCTGGAAGTGCGTTGGGCCGGCGTAGCGCACGGTGCCTTTGCGGCCATCGGAGAGCTGGACCGTCTGCCCAGGCTTGAAGTCCGGCATTATGAGCAATCGTGAGAGGCGTGGGGCATCGTGCCGGCGCGGGCGGCGGAGGTGGTGATGGTGGTGATGGTGGTGATGATGATGGTGGTGGTAGTGGTGGGTTGGCTACCTAGGGAGTATTGTTGTCTTTGGAGTGGAGGCCAAGGTATTCGTGGATGGGGATACTGTAATATGGAGTTTCAGGGTCTTAGGTCTTTGTTGGTATTGGGGTCGTGTCAATCAAGGGAGAGAGCTATTATTAGTTAGCTCCTGAGTCCTGAGCTCATAGTGCTCCAAACGCGCTTCCCAGGTAAGTCGTTATCGGATAAACGCGGTGGCATGCATGTGTTCAGGAGTATTCTGTGCAACCTCATTTACAAGGCATCAATCATCACTCCTCCGATTCTCACAACTGATCTCGCAACTGAGAAAAAGATAGACGAGGCAAGCTTAAGAAATATCGTGGCGTGACTGATTTCTATACAATTTGATATATGTTAGAGTGTATAATCAGGAAAATCTACATCCTTGTCCTGGAACAGTAACGCACCAGGAGTATTACTGCACTTGTACAAAAGTAAACACCGAAACTACCGTACTTAGACGCGACCAAAACTGATAGATGTTACACCAGGCGACTATGCTAATAGCAACTAAACTCCAAGTGACATCCGCTGTGCTTTCATCCAATGAACCAAAAAGCTTCCAGAGCATGACTAAAATCAATCCAGAGGCTCCAGTCCTGCGCCATCCAAGACGAACTCCAATCTAGAAACAGGAAGCACATAACAATTTGATCCCAAGGTATCATACCATAAATCCTCCATTCGCATCCCAAATCAAGTAATATTCGCTCTCAACGCCCGATGATCAGCGCCTTGTTACACTCACAATGCCTTCTCATACCCTTCTCGGAAGGTTCCTCCTCTCATCCACTCAATCACCTCAAACGAGACTCGCCGCTCCGTAGCCTCGTCCAGGTCCTTGCCCACCGGGATCCGGACCACGATCATGCCTGGCCGCTTCTGGAAGTCGACGGTGCCAAGCTTGGCAATTTCATCTTCTACGCTGGGCTTGACGTAGACGACCAGGTCGGGGCCCACGACGCCGCGCCAAAGGGTCGCCATCCATTGCCAGTGGTCGACGGGCGCGTATGAGTCGACTATCGGCGCGACGCAGGCGAACATGTCCGACAGCGTGAGGCTGAAGCCCTCCTTGAGCAGCGCGACGGGGATCTTTCCTGCTGGAGATGGCGCCGGCGGCTCAGGAGACTGTGACGCTTCCGCTAGGCTTCGTCGCCGAGGTTCTTTCTTCGTTTCTGGTAGTTCAGGCGAGCTGCCGTGTCGACTGGTTATGTGCTTTACAATCTCCTGCGACTTCTCGTGCCACCGCCTCATCGTTTCAAAGTATGTTGCAAAGAAGTTCAGTGACTCGGCCGATGACTTGTCGTCACCGGGACGTGGTGAATCGCCGCTGCTCTGTTCCCGAAGAGAGTGGTTCTCCCAGGTCCGGAGAACGATGTCGTCCGACGTCAACAGCGCCTTCTCGACGACTTGTCCGACCTGCTGAAGCATTCTAGGCTTGGGTCCCTCCACTGCGATGATGGCGCCGCGAGTTTCCGGGCCAGGGCTTCCCGGACGAGGCGGTGCCAGAGGCTGGCTGATTCGTGACAGCACAGCCAACTTCCGCGTGAAGGGAATAGACATAACCATGGCCTCAATGCTTCTAGCTTGAGGATCTCGGCCAGCCGGTGTGCTGAGGCCAGTGACTGGCGTAGTAATTTGCCTGATATCGACCTCTCCCGCCATGGATGGGGACATGGGAACCGAGGTTTGGAGAGGAGGCAGTCGAAGAGATTCGTCATATGATGCATGGCGTCCTGGATGGCGGCCCTGCTCGGCCCACGGTCCCGTTGCTGATGGTCGCGGCGGAGGTGCCATCGGCCCAGACTTTGACCTCGTCACCATTCCAGTCTCGGGTGGAAGAGCAGACGCATATTGACGCATGATAACTTGCGGTGTTGCTGTTGCCGGTCCTCGCCGCATTGGAGGTCCTGTCTGCCTTCCAAATGCCTCTTGTATTGGGTTAGGAGAGTTCACCGAGTGATAGCTGCCCGCACTGTTATAGCGGCGCCTCTTCATCTCTGGAGACTCAGGGCCATATTCAGAGGCAGCGTGCTGGGGAGTATACCGCAAACTGCCAGGAGGAAAACCGCCATAGCTTCCGCGACGCGTCATTTCAGCGTCGTCTCCTCTAAAGGTAGGCGTGAAAGGATGCATGCTAGGTCTCGCTGCCGTGGGAGTGGCGTACGGAGTAGAAGGCGTACGAGGCGTTGCAATGGACCGACCCTGACACTTTGGACACCGCGCTCCCTCTTCACCTAGAGATAAGCCGGGGCGGGCTGCCGGGCCTTTGCCACCTCGTCGCGGCTGGTAGCGATAGTCGGGATACTGAAGCTGATGGCGTTGCTTCTCTTCGTCGGCCAGGGCTTTCCAATTTCCCTTGACAACTTCTTCCTCTTCTTTCCACTTCTCGCCGATGATCTTGGAGATCTCGGGGTTAGGGAGAGCTGGGTTCTGAGCCACGACTTGGGCCTGGTGATGCTGGCGATACAGGATGAAGGCTAATAGAGTCGGTTAGCAACGAAAAGGGGACTTTCGTAGCTGTTTCCGTTGGCAGACAGTTGCTACAGAGTGGAAAGGAAGAGAAACAGCAACTCTGCGAACCGTTGCCTAGTTTCAGGTACTTCTCGACAAACGCGATATTGGGCTGGGGCCTCAACAACAAAGAACCGGGAAGCAACTCACCATTTCTCGGCCTAGGGATTTTCGGAGCAGGAGCACAGAGGCAGATGAGGTCTTTGGAGCCATCGCCGCTCATGATGCCGGGGGTGTTGATGTTCAGCTGCTCGAGGCGGGCATAGTTGGCCTCGCTCGTGTTGATGGAAGCGGCTCGTTTCCTCGCGAGCCCTGCGGAGCGAGGACGACGGGGGGAGTCTGGCGGATCGGTGGCGGCTCGGACAACAGCGTCCCCCCCGTCGCCGTCACGGTCACGGTCTCGGTCACGCCCATGGTGATCGTCGTCCAGCTCCATGGGCGAGGACGGGACCGGGGTGAGCGCCTTGGACGGGGCGACCAGCGAGATGACTTGTGACATTTTGTTTCTTCTTTTCTTTCCTTCCTTGAAACGGCTGCAAACGAAGCGGGAAGACGCAGTGACAGGGGCAATAGCCAACTTACACCATGTCTTGGGGAGACAGACGGGTGAGGATGAGGATAAGCAAGATATGGCAGCGAAAACGGGAGAGGGAAATTAGGAGCAATAAGAGGCTGCGGATAGGACAAGGAGAAGGCTCCTGCAACCACGACGGCGAGAACCAAGAGATTTCGGAGAACCAAGGATCTCAGTGAACAAAAGGAGTCAGTCAAAGACTCAAAGACGAGGTTCCCCGAGACTGGCTGTGCTAGTTAGTCTCCGGTGGTCCTGGTGGTCTTGGATCGTGCCCGGTCTTTGTGAGGCCGCTTCGTCGCCCATTCACCACGCAATCTGCCCAGACAATGAATCGGGCGTGTTCATACAGCACCTCCTGGTCAGCACAGGAGGCGCGGGCCATTATTGGAGGGGACTGCCTTGAAGTGCCTTGTTTCCTCTGCGAGACGGCGTCTGAGTAATAGTGAGTGCTCTCCCCTTGGATCCCCTTCGTCCAGCGACTAACAGCAAGGCGGGGAGCGTGTGTGGTGGACTCTTCTGAAGGATGCGAGCATGAGCAATAAGCATTCAAAGTGGCAACGCCCTACATGTCTCGGGAGTCCGCTTACTGCGCCGGGGAGTCTTTGTTCGCGTTTGCTTTTTCAACCGTCGTCCGTCTCTGTCTGGAGCACGAATGAGGAACCGGTTGCCAGGCGCCGTCGCACACACGCACATACCCACGCCGACCCTGATATCATATATACTATGTATGGGATATCTCGCTGCGGCGGCGGCGGCGGCGGCCTTGTTGTCGTCCCTGGCCGTGGCGTCTTTGATGAGCCCTTCTCGCCCCTTCCCTCCCTCCGTCGCGGCATCTAGCCCTTTGGCCCTCTCCCAGCCCTGCCCGGCGACGACAATTACCCCCCGTCGGAATGTGCACAGCGTCACGGCTGGAATGCTGGGCCCCTGAGACAAAGACAATGTGCGGCCGAAACTAGCTAGCCACGCTGCACGTGATGCAAACTGGTTCTTTGATGCCTTTGACGGGCTGCGAGTGCGCATCGCGTGTTCTTAAAATGGCATTCTTGGTCGTTGGCCGTGGCTGCTCGGGCATGGACGCAGCGAGCTTCACGATTCCGAGGGGGGGCGGGAAAAGTTGGAATTGGCATTTCTTTCCTTTTGGTTGCTGCCAGCGAAGACAGCTCCAGCCCCAGCCCGACGCCGAAACCTGAGTATTGTTGTTGACCGGTAAACTACTTACACACTTTTTCAATCACTTTCCACTATCCATCCCGAGCAACCTGTAGCTTGTAATTATAACACGTCTCCCCAGCGCCGCCGCCTCTCCTGCGTCCGTGAGCCCGCCCCCGACCTATCACCCAGATATCAAGTATCAGGTATGAGGAGGTCCCCCGGGTGCCTACTTACCTATCTAGCGACCTCATTTGCAGATTCGAGAGCCATCTCCATCTCCGCAAGGTACGGGGAAGGCACCCGGTGGGGAAGTCTTCAAGGATCAGTTTCCATCCATCAATCACGAAATGTACCCTCGTCCCCCCTCGCCGCTCAGCAGCGCTGCACTTCGACCGGCGTCGAGGAACAGATCCTCACACTCGGCCACGTCCTGGACATCGATCTGTGTGCGGCCGTTGGTCTTCGCAAGAATGCTGTTTGTCCGTGTCAGTCACCATGTCTCGGAGGGGCACGCACGGGGGTAAGGGGAATTCGATATTGGTCGCGCCTTACCTTGCGGGGGTCAGCAGCTGCAGGCAGTACCGCAGGCTGATGCGGACGCCATGCTCGGCGATCTTATCGATGGCGGCGTCGGTAATGTTGACGGCTTCCGTCGAGGCCCGTATCCGCACGATCCGCTTGATCTCGTCCGCCTGGTACGGCGTTGTGGGGATGATGAGCAGCCGCGCCAGGAAGTCGGTGGGGACGCCGTGGGCCGCGACGATGTCGTCGGTGCCTCTGATGGTGCACATTCCCCGGTTTGAGGCCAAGACAACGATGGGGGAGATTGGCGATTCCAAGGCTCGGTTGAGATAGGTGAAGCACTCCACATCGAGCATGTGCGCCTGTCAAACGCACGTTAGCCACGGTTCCCGTCCCGACATGAAACACGCCCGAGGTAAAGTCATAGTTACCTCATCGATGAACAAAACGCCCGGCACCAGCTCCGCAACGCCCTGGTCGATGTACTTGCTGACCACCTTATTGATCTCAGCGCGTAGCTTCTCCGTAATCTCCGTCATCTTGGGTTTCATGAGCTGGCCCATCATACTCATGATATCCTGGCCGCCCTGTGGCCGTGCGTTTGCGATGTCGAGGTCGTGTAGCGTGACGTCCTGCACAATTTCCTTCTTCTTGTGCACTTCACCTTTGGGGATCGGCACGTATTCCTCGGCCTCTAGGTCGAATTCGGTAGCGTAGGCGTCTGAACGTCCAACTCGTTTGCAAGATCCAGTATTCGCTTCGATGTAAATAACGTCTCCGACGGTAACGCGCTCCTTCTGGATCGCCTCATAGATGCTCGGGTCCAGACGCAGCTTCTTCTGTCCCTTTGCGCTCTTCAGGCCGATCAGCAGCGTGCTGATGGTCTTGCCGTAACCGCCTAGGGGGTTCTCGGCCTCCTCAGGTGTAAGCTCTGTGACTTCTCCCTCGTAAACCTCCTTCGTCTCCCGGACCTTGAGACCAATTGCCCTTCGGAAGTTCTCCATCAACATCTCCGTCTTCTTTACTTCGGTTGAGTAGATCTCGCTGCCGACGATGGGGCAGAAGGGAATCTTCGTTCCCAATTCTTGGCTGATCGCAAGCGCAAGAGCCGTCTTTCCAGTTCCAGGACCGCCTGCTAGCAGCACGCCTCGCCGGCCATTTTGTGAGCTCGGATTAGATCGACCACGACACCACAGGACTAGGAAGAACAAGTCAGCAAAGTGATAGGCGAGCCACGTCGCAAATACCCTCACCTCTCGGGCGCTTGCTTGACCGACGAAGCCGCCGGCCTGCTTCTCCGCGTATCCATCCGGCTTCAGGCCCAGTCCCTTGATGTGAGTATGGGCAGCCGTGCGATGGTCTCGCTTGTTGCCCTTGACCTCGCTAATCTGGACCATGTTGTCGGTTGGCTGCCGGTGTCGTCGAAAACGTGGAGTTTCTATCGGTGTATCGTCGAGGAATTGATGCGGTTTGGGTGACTCGGATGTTTTGCGCGTGGGTGTAAAAAGATTGTTGAAGCTGCCGTCTCGAGATCCTAAATATTTGCGATAGAGCTCGGCCCTTGCCAGCCGCCTCAGTGACAATGCGCGTCTCTTCCGCGCTACTTCGAGTCACGTGACTGGCACAATGCGTTCATGGTTCCGTCTGTTAACACCTCCTCAGGGTAGTTCGCCTGCTCAAACTCATCCTAACGTACTGCAGTTTAGGTCTTTCAACTTGGGAGTCTTTGCAAATAGTCTCCAGCTGTTCTCTCATTTCGCGAACCCTTGTTACCTTGATGCCTGCTGACCAACACCACCCATCTAGGGCTGTCGTTGAATTAGCAATTTGTGGCTCATCACGATAGTTGCCGTTTGTTATACACAAACGTCGATACAATAGCTTGAACCTAAAGTCAACGTCCATTCATAAATGCCTTCTTACGGTCTGATTTCCTTGTGGTAACGTTGCTCATTGCTTACTATGTTTTCATCCTACGTCGTAATGAAGGACCTATCTATCAAAAGTCGTCTATAGCCATATAATCTATCGTATGCGCTCAAGTCTCAACTCTTCAACTGTCCCTCCAGCATTCCCAGCACTCAGAAGCATAGGCGAACCCTCTGCCTCGCCATCGAGATTCCCCTGTCTCTCCACATCGTCGGCCGCCTTCGGTGCTGGTGCCTTTTTCGTCAAGACAACTCCGATGGCACTCCCGAGGATCAAAGTGCACCCCATAGCACTCATCAAACCCATCCGGTGGCCAAACACCCACCTGTCGAAACTCGCGGCAAACAGCATGTGTGTGTAAACCATGGCGTTGGCCTTGTTCGACTTGTCGGATCCGAGACCTGCAGTCAGCAAGTACTGCATGATGAAACCTAGAATCCCTAACGGGAGCAGCAGCATCCACTGCTTGAGCGTCGCTGGTGTGAGCCATCGCAGGGTCGGTTGGCCGATGTCGAGAGCCGGTGCAAGCACCAGCACGGAGACGGAGATGATGGTTGAGATGACGCCGAAGTAGTTGACGGAGATCAACGGATGGGCACGTTTGCCGATAGTCCTGAGCGCCGTGAAGGCACCTGCAGCCCCCAAGACACCCAATAGTCCAACGGCAACGGCAACGAGTCGTTCCTCTGCCGTCGACTCATGGTCCGCACCCGGCAGCCCGGTCTCGGGAGGCATTTCCGTTGTCGGTTCGCTTTCTCCAGCCGATTTCGAGAAGAGCGAGGCTGGCTGCGCGATCAACACCACACCGAGCAAAGCAACCAGTGTCCCAAGCTGCTCGATTCGCGTAAATGGTTCCCGAAGAGCAAAGTAGCAGAATATGCCAGCGACTCCAGGGGCAAGGAACTGGATGACAGTAGCATCAGCTAGGGGGATATACATCATGGAATACCAAACGCCGTAAATGCCAAAATATCCGGAGCACCCCCGGAGCACAAGCAACCACCGAATCTCCTTGCGACCAAACGGAAAGTCCGGCGTCTTCATTAACCACATGTATATTATGCAACACACGGACGTCATGAACTGTCTCATCAGGAGGACCTGGACCGGATGCATTCCGTCACCCTCAAGCTCGACCAGACGGGCACTCAAGTTCATCAAGGCACCAAAGAACTGGGACAGGGCAACGAGGATAGCGGGCCTGTTTCTCAGCCAGAACTTCTTCCATCGTGGTGTAGACGGGTCGATCTGCGCGTCTTGGAACTGGACGGGAAGCGAGCTCCTCAGCAACGGCGATGGACACGGGCTCGGACCGGGGCTCAAGGACAAACGTCGGAACTCGTCAATACTGGGCTCTCCGAGCTTGGTCGCTCCCATGTTTGGAGATGGCACATTTCCGGGTGAGAGATGGCGTTGAGACTCGCCCAGTTCCTGAGGATCGAGCTTGTCTTGAGAAGTCTGGGCGACCTCTGCGTAGGGCGGAGGAGTTCGGCCGTCTCGCTCCATTGTTAAAGCGGGCTCAGCAGATTGCAAGATAGAAGTGGTTGTTGAGTTGCGATTGCGATTAGACCTCATCTATGATAACACTGATAAAACAAAAGACGACGATCCTTGATTGAGTTCCATCGAGTAGCACAGATCATAACATGAACAAGAGAGGCTTTCAACAGTCAACCCGCAAGAGACAGAAGGCTACAGCACCAGACCCCGCAGCGGGCGGGAGCTCGTTACCAACCGACGAGGCCGTCCCATTGCGCCTTTAGTTAGGACCCCCAATCCCCAGCCTCCAAGGTGCGGTAGTGGTGTTGTGGGTGGGGTGGAGATCTTCATCCATCCTCCATCCATCGCAGGCCTCATCGTGCTACCCATTAAAGCAGCGCGATCTCGGACTTCTGGCCAGTAGCAGTCACAGCGAGAGGGCTGACGGCACCAACAGCGACAGTAGCAAGCGGCCTATTGGTGGCGAGGTGGGTAAGATGGTGCAGAAAATGCAGAACTGTGACGGAACCTGCTGCTGGGCGGGCCCGACATCGCTCCTCCGGATCCGACGGGCGCCGTTGGTGCCGTTTGTGCCATCGGCCATCGGCCTCGTGCTCCGGGAGATCCCCCGCCTCGGAATCCTTTTTCGCTTCCCGTGCCGACACCATTCAAGAACTGTATTCATAGTTTCTCGCATCAGACCCGGTGTTTGGAATAAATGCATTGTCGTTGGCTCTTTGTGTAAGTTTCTTGTTGTCGTGATTATCGAGGCTTTACAGCCTGCTGCAAACCGCCTCATCGGGAAATCACCCGGGCAAGATGGGGGTGGGGGTACGCTTGGGAGTGCATGAGTGGGCCGCGCATTTGCTTCGTGATTCAATGTTTGCACACGCTGATGCCATTTCCTATCCGTAACTCCATATGCCATGTCCCAAGATTTGTATGTTTGCAGCCTTCCCGAGGAGCCAGTTCCAAACGCCGCAGCCCATCCGTCGCCCAAACTCCAGAATCGGAACTCCTTACACACTCCACGAGGTCACCGTTTCTTCCCCAACGCATCCGCCTCTGCCTCGGCATCGTCGTCTGCCTCATTCAGCTCCTCCTCGACCCTCGGCGGCCTCGAATCCGGCGCCTTCTTCTTCTTCTCCTCATCCGCAGCATCCTTCATGATCTCGTCCTCGCCATCCCTCAAGATCTCACGGGCCTTCTTGATCTCCCTCTGCTTCTCAAATACCTCCTGCACCTTGCCCAGAAACACCGGGTTCTTGCGGAACGCGAACTCAAAGTCTTCGTACTTGATCTTCTGCCGGCCCGAGTAGTTGGCCGCCCGCGTCGCCTCGAAGGCAATCGATTGCATGAAGTCGGTGAGGATCTCGTCCAGCACGCGGACGGTTTCCGGCAGCGGGTTTTGAACGTCGCCGTGAGCGTAGAGCAGTTGCGCTACTGGGGGGTTGTAAGCTTCGGGGATTCGTAGACGAATTGGGGATATGGCTTGGACGCACGCTCGTTGTGGCTAAAGTTCATCTTACCGACATTCTTGCCGGCACGCGCTCGAGGTTCCATCTTGACGGGAGTTGGGCCGCGTAAACGCGGGACGCAATCGTAACGTGAGCCTTTGTGTTGAGATTTCGATTGCCCAGTGATTTCGAGATCGAGACATGCAAGAAACCCCCAAATACGTAACGGCGCGACTTCAATGAAATGGTGACATGAAGTTTCGTGAAGTTTCGTGAAGTTTCGAAGCCAGCCTCGGTTGACTTGTTAGTGAGGTTCAAGCACGTTCCGTGGTGGGGGAATTTTAGGTGGAGGAGCGACGTCACGTCCCGGCTCGGCAAATCTTTACCCCTAAGCACACCTTGCTTCCCTGGAAGGCTACCGAGACCCCATGCTAGACAGCCAGCCTTGAAATCGCGACGACACCTCGGACTTTCAAAGCCTGGTCACGCAAAGAGAAGAGCCTCTCGGCAAAGTTGCAAACATGGTATGTATGGTCTTCTTGGAAGCAGCACGCGCTGACACCCGACGCAGTCGGCCCTCTTCAACTTCCAGTCCCTTCTCCTCGTCCTGCTCCTGCTTATCTGCACGAGCGCATACGTGCACCACTTTGCGCCGGGTATCATGGACCGGAACAAGGAAGGGTATGGTGAACGCGTCCTTCTGCTGATGTACGGAAGCTGACTGGCATAGTGTCATGGGAATCTTCTGGAAATGCGCAAGGGTTGGCGAGCGGCTGAGTCCATACATGAGCGTCGCTTGTGTTGTCATGGCCGTATGTATCTGTCGAGAGATGTCTGGACTTGGAGCTAATATGGGCCTAGGTTTCGATTCTCCTCAACTAGAACGAGCTCTTCTACGACAACTCTATTTGGCTCGGGGTATCATGACAGGCTAGGGGTTGGGCACGAGGCCAATTATCAGGCGCACGCGATACACGGGATACGAGCTACGACTACGAGATGACGTTCAATCTGGAGAATATATGGTTCTAGTCGCAGGAGCCATGGCCCATTGACACAACGACGCTCACCTTTGATACCGACCTCAACGATGATGGTTATACACGCGACTGACGGACGACGAGATGGGCTCCCATCACACATCTGTTGAGATCCGAGCAGAGTGTCTCGATTTGATCACTCTTCAACAACTTTTCCGACGACATTTTGTTGCCAGGTTGCCAAGGTTTCCAGGCTGTTAAGTACTTATAGCTAGTCCTGGTGTTCGAGAAGGTTCGACGTGGTCTTGTCAACGCTGTTGATCTGGTCTTATCTGGAAGAGAACACTCATACCGAGCTGGCCGCGTCAACTATGATGGCGATGGTAAGCCTCTGCTGTTATACGAGCACGCAATGTTCAGAGCAGAAGAAAGCTAAGAGACAGGACTTTCTTGGTGGCGCCCTTAATTCAGATCGCGTATAATGATAATACCATGTGAGATTTCAAGTCACTCAAAGATCCCAACTTGTATGAAGGCAAATATCCAACACTTCCAAACTTGTCCCAACTAAACATTACCCTTTGAGAATGCTCAGCCTCGGCGGGGTCGGAGATCCTCGTGGCCATGCGGAGCGAGGTGATCGCAAGCCTCGGTGTTTTTCAGATATCGGCATGATCCGAGACTGTATGTGCGGGGTTAAGGTTTCACGCACACATTGCTGAAGAGATATTGTCCCTTGATGATACGAAGACCAAACGTCTCTTACCCAATTGATATGCAGGTAGGTTTCAGCGTAGGGTTTTGTAATGCGCCATGTTGAGGACGAAGTCGGGTACCTCACATGTAAAATTATAGACCCACAGTTCCCGGCAGTATCAAGCGTGCCCCCGGGCTCCCCAAGTTGCCAATACACTAAGAACTCACGATGGCTCTTGAAACCAAGCTTAGGCGGGCGGGAAACACAGTCGGAGCAAGGGCCTGGAGATTTGATGCCACATCGCTAAGGCTCGAGGGATCTGCTGGCATGATTCGCTCCCGCCGAACCCCGGGCTCGGGGCCGAGCTAGCCAGCATGGCCCGGCAGCGGATGGGAATTCCATGCTTCCATAACCAATTGACAGGCATGAGGCGAACATCGCAGAGCGTTCGAAGCGTCTAGCGCGCCCGAGGACCCCGTGACTAGGCCCGACTGAAGATGGGTATTATGGGGCCGCCACGCGGGAATTCGGATGGCGGTACCTAAAAACGTGGCGACGCCTGGTTTTCGCACAGTTCCCCATCACCCACCACCGTCAGAGGTGGCGCGAGAGTGTCGGTGTCAGGAGGTCGGTTATTACGGTGCAACGAGTCATCGGAGAGGGTCCAGAGTCCATGTCAGTTGAAGACGTTCCAAAGGGGGGGCCTCGGGTTCATTGAACAATTGCGGTCCGCTTCTAAAATGAACATTAGCTTGCGATACTGCATTCTCGTGACGAGCGCATGTGAGGCTTTGCGCATGGCACGTACTACTGTAACGTTCTGTTCATAGTATGAGTGTTGTAAGCCTTACGAATAGATTTGAACCCGCAAGTAAAATACGGAGCCAGCTGAAAAGGGTGTAACACCTGAATGCGGGCATTGTTGGGGATGGAAGACTGCAGATGAGACCTTACACGGCAGCACCCACCCATGAGGAAGATATTACTGTATGATGACCTGTCGAGGGACGTGGCGTCAGAGTCCAAGGCTCACGAGGCATTGGGCCTTGCCTCTGAATGCACCCAGGACCCATTTTGGGATCCTTTGACGATGGCCATGCAACTTGCATGAGATTGCGTGTCAGAGACGGTAGCATTCTAGACACTGGCCGCTGGTCAGTTGCAGGCATCCGTCCCCGTCCCGTCCTCCTGGTCCACCACCTTAGCAGTTGGCAGTCTAGCTGAAGCCGGCGCGGCCTTATTCCTGCTAACGAGGCGAGACGCCGCGGCGCTGTAGGAATGAGGGCGAAGTCCGGGAAGGATGGAGTAATAATAGTATTTGGGGGGGGGGGGGGGGGGGSCGCACAACCACCACCGCCAGCCATATTACTTACATATTACAGGGGCCGTGGCAATGCGACTGCTAGTCAGTGATGAAGAAACGAACGGCTCTCGACGTTGCCGGGTCGTTGGAAAGGGATGTGGGTTGTCTTCCGAGAGGGATGGACTCAGGCAACAGAAACTTTGACTTGTGATGTGTGAAACAGCCGAGGGAGGGGAGCAAGCTCGCGGGCACGGAAAACTGTTGAGTGGGAAGAGCGAAGAACTGATGCCACTTTCGACGGTGGCAGCGAGGAATGGCATGTTTCATGCGAGTGAGATTGCGGATTAGCTACGCACCTCGTCTCGGTTCTCCGTCAACGTCGTGCAGTATTAGAGATTGATGTAGATCAACGGGTTAGGCTCCTTCTGAAGATGCATGGATACAAGGGGAGAAGGGCCATGTCCCATGAAGCTGGACTATGCGCCCATGTCCCGTGCTCAACGAACGGGTTGCTCAAAAAGCACATCCACTGATCATCAACGACAACTACCTGTAGAAGCCGCATCCAGTAGTTTCGGCCACACGGCTACCTACAGCGTGAGGGTGATATTCGCTAGGTAAGTTGCTTTCACCAGCCGGGCCTTGGCAGCAGAGAGGGTGAGAGGGCAGGCCGCATCCGTCCCGTCCACAGCCCGCGGCGCGGCAGCATAGTAGAGTTTCGGGTACAAAGCCACTGGCATGCGCGTTGGAAAGTGTTTGCCGGCGGCCGGCGAGGATATGGTGGACGGCGATACATCACTTTGTATTAGATTGCGATATCGAATACGTACTTCGACGCCGCTGTGACGAAGAGCGACACGTTCGGCGGTCCTGGCTGTTAGAAAGCGAAGAAAGAAAAATGAAGGTGAGCAAATGGGCCAATCCCTCGGTCTCGGTCGGGGATTGACAGGGGAGCCCGGTGTGGTGGTACCTTCGTACGGGTACGGGGAGCTGAGTGCATGCAGCATGGATGTGTACTGTTATAAACAAGGCAAACCGTTGATTAGGGATCTGATCAGCTGGTGAATCGTGATGAGATGATCCTGGTCTCTCTACGGATGCTCACAGCTCGTTCCCCGCGGGCTGTTGCTGATGGGGCAATGGGGCTGTTGCTGTTGCTGGTGCTGTTGCTGGTGCTTTTGCCGTCGCTCGTAATTATCAGTGTTAGTGAGCGCTGCAACCGGTAGTGTAGTCAATACTGGGTAAGGTAGCCTTGCATTGCAATTTGCCCTTTGCCCTTTTGCATTCGTAATGTCTCGTCCATCTGCGATCTAATTAACACAGAGAGCCAACTTGCCAACTAAGGAAGGGCCGGGGGCGTCAGCGTTGTGAGGGTTGGCTGGGAACGAAGGGTTCGTATTTGGCCTTGCAGGACGCTATCGTTCATTCCGGCCGGACCGGCCGCGGTGAGATTGCAAAAAAGGGACCCCGTGACCTCGAGGCCTCACCGAGCTAGTGCAAGGATGTGGAGGTGGAGGTTGAGCTTGAGCTGGGACGAGAGGCGACATTCGAGAATCAAGTTGCGATAGGTCGCCATCAATGGCAAAGGCTTTGCCTCAGCTGATATCCATGGATCCCCATGGATAATCTCGATCCTTAGGTTCCTCTCCCTAGTAGGTTTCTCTTCCGGCTACCCCACGACCCGTGCCGCTATGGGAACCGCCGTGGCTTCTTCGAGGTTCTTGTGAGATAGAGTGGGGGGGGAGGGAAGCCGCGTGGGCATTCGACTCCATCCTTGGATATCTTGTTGTGCCTCGACGTTGAGTTGTTGAGTACTACCAGTAGCTCGGGTTAATACGAAATCAACCTAGAATACGTACTGTAGAAGTGTCACCCTGCACCAAGAGAAAACCTCCATCACGGCAAGCTACAACACCTACCTACTAGTACTTTGGCCAGCACCTCATCATCGAACACGTCTATGTGTTGGGCGCAGAGTCAAGCCCCGTACGGTCTATGGCAGAGCGCATCGCATGCTGCAGCAATGGGTCGGTGAGGCCTATCCGAACCTATTCGAACCATGATGCATGATGCGAGACGGACGGCGTGACGAGCGGTAAGCGGTAGGCGGTGGGCGGTATGCGAGCAACCCAAGTACGAATATTTACATGTATGAACCAGGCGGTAGAGGCGGTGATGGACGAGGAAGTTGGACAGCAAGGCTACCGGATGCCCAGGCCCGGCGGTCGGGTTGATGGCACCTCGGCTCTCTTGCTGCTGTTGGTAGTTTTGTGTAAATCCACATGGATGTATGAGGAGGGTGAGACGATTCACGGATGCACTGGATGCAATGGACACCATGGATCCATGGTTATGGCCGGCAAGGCAGGCAAGCAGCCCAGGGCAGGCTGAGATGCGGCTGGCACTGGACGGGCTGCGACTTAGCGGTCAGTGAGGTGGAGGTCAGTGGAGGGTGCCCGCTGTACTTTAGACTTTAGGCGTAGTCGTGCGCTGTACTGACCTGTAAGTCTGAAATGAAGGTCCCGATTATGGCACCTGCCTTGAATACCTGCATTACATTGGATGGGAAGGAGGTAAAGGCCAAACGAGGTATCGCTGTTCTGCCCGACTTTCATCAACGAACGGCCTTCAGGGCAATCATTGTTGGCAACCAACCCTTTCTATCTTGACAATACAACTTGGAGTAGACAAAAACAACAACATCAACAGGAACAGAAGCCGAAGACTGTAATAATGTTCGAAACCGCAGCAACCACCACGTCCATCATCGCCAAGAGCCTGCTGTTAATACTAGAGTTTACGATATTACTCCTTCCATCACACCCCGTCGGGATTCCCCTGTCAACCCGTACTAAGAACCTCCCAGTACCACGCGGCTGGGATCTATGGGCGCCGCACAGGCTGGCTGCAACGTCCCTAGCATCGCCAATTGGACAAGGCTGTGTCTTCAGCCGCCCATGCCTCCAGCTTCATGCCTCCCAAGCTTCCGTGGCTCCGTGGCTTCTTGCCTCCCACCTTCAGAACTCCACGCCTCCATGCCTCCTCCACCTCATCGGAAGACATACATAGTAAAGGCGAACCGGCTTGCAGCTTGCGGCTTCTGTGGCGACGTCCGCGAAAGGGGGGGCGGGAGGCGCGAGATCGGCCGCTCGGCCTTCTCCGTACGTACGATCTTGACTCTTCAACCAGCTAATAATTACATGACAGATGCTTCAGAGGCTTTGCGCCGCGCGGGAGCCACATCTAAACTTACAAGTCAGCACGTCCAGCTTCCTCGCCGGCAGCCCATCTTTGACCATTTGTAAGGCTAATGGTAAGCGTCATCGCCAATTTCGTTTCGAGACTTTCTTCTCACGAGGGCAGCAAAGGGGCGAGCGACTGGGACTTCCACTCCTGCAGTGCTGAGACGTGCATCTGTTGTTAGTCGCAGCGATAGCATGGACTGACTCCACGACACGGTTCAGCACAACACGGCACGGCCTGGCCACGACACACGACAACGACACTTCACTCTTCTGGCCCGCTTCTGGATCAGAGGGACGACGGCGGATGGATCCCACACGGCCCCTGCGGTCCAGGACCCTCTCGTCATGTTAGTGCCAGCGCCCCTGGTCCTGCGCTACTCAAAAAGCCGACTTTTTCTTAGTGCCACTGAACTGAGCCTGTCCTGCCCGTTCTCAGTGTGTGGATCTTCGAATACACACCATCCCGGTGCCCAATACCTCGACAGTACCGCGGTCAGAGTGTCCCTCGCGCACGACGAGACCAGTGGGTATGCAAGGGGCAGCCTTCCCACCCGTGGCCCCCGATCAAGGATGCCAGCAGCGCCTGAGCCCAACTGCCCGCGTGCCTCGTGCCAGCGTGGGATTCGTCTCCCTGTGAATAGACCTGGAACCAGCTACCTCCAACCCAAGAAGGCTCAACAAGTCTCGCACAAGTACCGCACCATGGGGCGGACCCCGAGGTGCCTGACGCATGGTAGCCAAAAGTAATGGTGGTGGAGCAATTAATACCCAAGAGACGCATGGAGGTGCAAGGAGAGACTTTGCGTTGCGCTACGCCATGGCTCGACTGTCCGGGCTCGGACTCTCACCCTTTTCTGGCTACTTCGTTCATTACTCGCCTTGCCATGTGCTTGCCTCCTTCGTTCCGTTCCTAAGGGGGATCTTATTAGTATCTACTTCCAACTCCCTAGCCAACTATTTCCTCCTTTTCCTCTTTTTCCCTTCCTCTCCTCTTTCTACTCTCACGTCTCTCGTCTAATAAAGATCATCATCTCTCAAGATTCATTCTGCCTCTACGAATAGCTACCTCTGCGTTCTTCGCTGCTCAGGACCTCTTCCCCCCTCTGACCACTTATTATCGCGCCGTTCCCGTACCCGTTCCGATACGCGGCACAATACCACGAGTGACGACAGGGGCCGCGCCACAACCGACGCCCAAGATATCTTGACCTGCAGACAAACAACCTCGCCGGATCGCCGTTGAACTCGACTCCCACCATATCATAGGTGCCTCTCCCCGCTACGTCCGACTTCAACCACCATATCCGAATTTCCTATTTGCGCCGGCTGCTTATGGTTGTCGCTCACCGGAAACACCTCGCATTACATGTAAGCAAGCCTCGCGCTTTCCTACATCGTCTGCCATAGCACAGAGCTCTGCGTCGTCAATCCAACCAGTACTCGACGTACACGGTGGTGCACGACAACATGCAATAGCCGACTGCGCCTGCAGTCGTCCGTGTGCTCGTGACTCTCCCGTCTTACCATGCCCTTCGAGTTTGCACAAGCTACTTCTAGGTCCCCTTTGGCTAATATGGCCTCCATAGTCCAGTCCTATCTCTAGAGTTCACCAAAGTGTGTTGACTTGGTCACCCTTCTGTTCCTCCAAGCAAGCCTCAGATCAATACAAAACCCTCCTCGGGGACTCGCCACCGCAGTCTTTGTTGACTTAATTCGCCTATAACGAACGATTGCGTAAAGATGACAGCGGATCAGGGGTTTGGTGGCCCAGTGGAGAGGTCGCGTAGGAATTTGTCGACCTCGGCTCCAGGGCCTAATGCTGAAGGCGACTCGAGGCCAGAAAAGGAGGTGAAAATAAAGCCCACAAAGGACGACAAGGACGAGTCAAAACAGTCCTCGCAACTATCGCCACGCCAATGTGGCGACCCGTCGCAAACAGCTGCCGCCGCGACACCCATACCTCTCAAGAGGACACCATCTTCGAGTTCGACGACAAGTAGTCCCGCCGAGCGCCAAAGATCACCAGCACGGCTAGCTCCCCTCGAGCCTCCGGTAACCAAGTCAAGTCTCACTGAGCTGGAAGTTTCCAAAATCATCAACAACATGAAACTTCGCCACGACATCAACTACGATCCGGAACTTCACTTCAGGCCCAATGTGGAGGGCGACAAAGGCAGGAGAAAGCACGACCGCGCCAACATTTTTTGGTCGGCTCTGAAAGACCAGTTGGTGGAATTCATTACGGATCGACCAAGTTTCGACGAGAACCATGGTACCGGTGACGATTGGTGCTTGCCGAAGTTACTCAAGTCCGTCAAGGAGATCATTCAAACACTTGTACCTCAGCGCGATCGACAGTTTCTTGATGAGGGCCTCAATGTCGAGCTTTTGATGCAACAGTTCTACAGGGGCATCGCAGACCTCGAGAAGCTTGCATCATGGCTGTCCCGTGTGCTCAAGTCTCACTGTGCACCGATGCGCGACGAGTGGGTGGACTCCATGTACAAGCAGTTAAGCAACGGAAACGCCAACAACGATGTGGACGAACTTGTCAACGGCATGCGAAGTCTTCTAAGTGTGTTGGAGGCGATGAAGCTCGATGTTGCAAATCACCAAATCAGATGCCTGAGGCCAGCCCTGATTGAAGAAACGACAACCTTTGAGCAGAAGTTCCTGATGAAGAAATTGCGGAGCCGGAAAATGGATATCAACGATGCGAAGCCTTGGTACGAAGCGGCGGCCCAAACATTCCCTACCAGTATCCCGGCTGTTGAAGCATCATATTTTGGAGAGATGGGTGTCTTCTTCGAGGGCCTGTCGCGCGCTATGCTACCCTCCGCTGGCGAAAAGCCCTTGCCTGGGACCTTCTTCTTCGATGAGGACCGTCTGGGGAGAGTGCGGTCGGATATCTTGGATGCTATCAACCTAGACGTCTGCATGCGCATGTACGACGATCTCGAGCGGGTAGCTCGATACAACCCAGCGACCTCGACAACTGCCTTCGCAAACCATGCTTCCGACGATGAACCGTTGATGCCATTCATGAGTCTCAACATGGAATTCAACTTCAATACTCCGCCCGCACACTCGAGACCCGCGAGTCTAGCACTGAGCTCGGCTGGCTCGGAAAGTTCCTCTCCCAGGTCCTCGATCATTATCCCGTCTTATCTCATCCCCGATGCGAATGAGGCCAAGACCAAGGCACGAAACGTTCGCGAATCGCTCGTTGCTCTCTTACAACAGACGCCTCATGATGTGCATCAAACTGATCGATGGCGGACTATAGCCCCCTCGCTGGCACTGCAGATCTTCCGCTTCACCAATGCTCCCACAGAGATGCTGCCGGCCTTTGAGGAGAAGCTGACGGAGAACGTGTGCAACCTTAGCTCACCGCTGTACGAAGATATGGAGGAGAACTACCGGCTTCGCTTGGTTGCTGAACTTGCTGACCGAGTTCGCTACTTCAAGCCACTTTCCGGTGTCTGCCTCTTTTCCATCGCCACAGGCAACCGAGTCCCTAACAAGGGCATGGAAGCTGGTCGAGATAGGGATTTGGACGCTGCGATCCGAATCGGCCAGCAGGAGGGCGGCATTGACGATATCGCCACTCGTATCGCCCACGTTGGCATTGTCCACTGGAGAATTTGGGCTTACATGGCCTACATACACGAAGATGAGGAGATGTCTGTTGACTAGTCGATCCCCTCCCATCTCACCACAGATGGGGGGGTTGACCTCTAGCCACAGATAGACAACTCATTCACACCATGATGCTCTCGTCATCATTCACCTCGCTTCACAACCCCGACCTCTTTAATACTGATGCAGCCCTTGCTGCTGGCACCGCCTTCTCATGACCAGAGTTGGCCATTTCCTTTACTATCAACAAGGATACCCACCTACTGCACTTAATCTTGTCTTGCGTTCTGCGCTGCGATGCGCTGCTCCCGGACTTCTGAGGTACTCGTTCCTCGGCTGGTCCGAACGACGACTTCACAAATCAACCCGTCGCAACCGGAGTCACAAATGGGGATAATTAGACAGGCTGGGGAAGGACATGGATCCCTAGCCGATCATCGCTGACCTAGCCGAACTTCTTTTTGCTGCGCCTGTTTTCCTGTTGCTGTTTTTGCTTGGGTGTCTATTTGCTCTCTTGTAACTACCCCTGAACTTGGCCGTCATTTCTTGCTTTTTCAACCGGCGGCGTCTAGAATTCAAACATGAGGGGAGGCGCATTGACATATTGACACGCGGCGTATGGGATCCTTTTCTTGCATTTGTGTTGTAAGATTTGAAGAATTCGGGACCTGGGAGTATTGGACCCAGGTGGATACCTCGTTTGGGTCACACCCATTAACATAGACAGATATAGACATAAACACATATACGTATATACAAACGTTCACGCGATGCACGCACAGCTTATTCTGACGAGGCTGTCGTCTCTGCTGCCTTGTTCATCTTCATGTTCGGCTGTGTAACTGACATACCTAATAGTCGCAAGGAAAGACTCAAAAGTTCCTTCAGCTTTAGGTTTATTGTTCCGCTGGGAATTCTCAGCTACAAGTAGGTACTGAGTATGTAACCCAGCGAGTGACTACCACATCTCTAGCATGCCTTGACCAAGAAGCTGTCTTTTCCAACTCTTCAGATAAAGGAGCAGACACATTGATTTGTAGAACTTGTGAGAGGTAAGTTGCAAAGGTGACATTCAGAAACGTGTCCTTGGCGCCTCATGGGAAGGCATCAGGAACAACTCTTCAGGACCAACTCTTCAGGACCAACTCTTCCCCCAAGGCTCTATCCCAACTTTCCACATAAGTACGCGTCAAGACATGCCAGCAGAAAAGGGGCATAACCTTGAGACTGCCGCAAATATACTACTTCGTAAGCTCTTCGCCACTCAAGACACGTGTGCATGGAGTCCTGGTGTTTTCTAGCAAATGCGGGGTTTCTGTTCTTTATAGTACGTCTTATGATGCGGACGTTGGATAATAAACTTTTAGGAACAAGCCTGGTTCGTGGTGTAAGTGAGTAAACCACCCCGCCCGCTCTAATACTCTGCCCGTGCCCTTGACTGTTTATTGTCCTTAGATTGGAGATTTGCGTCAGATTCAAGCCGTGTTGCTTAGGGCTTCGCTCAAGTAAGTACCTACTTACGATCCCTACAGAGGTGAAAATGTGACTAGCTCTTCGAATCGGAAACTCTACTGACGCTTCATGCCTCGTGACCAGGCGCAGTTGGTAAGTCACGACGCCTGCAAGGCATCACGAGGTGATTATCACAAGTCTGCTGTTAAAGTTCGAGCTTAAGAAATAGCAAGAGCAAGCAAACGATTTTTGTTATCTGTCAGCTTCAAGCATACAACTACAAGCCTCGCGACCCCACGAACAGTAAACTCTAAGGAGGAAGTCCCACCAGACATCAACCAATCAGCTTATACGCATTTCAATGGATTATTCCCATATTCGTATTCGGCAGATAATTCTGCAAAGTCGCCATACACCAGACCCTACAAAAATACTAAAAGCACAAAATGCTCCAGCTGTAGTCCAGCTTCTCCCTTCCCCGTCCCGTTCGGGAAACATGCTTGACTCCCGTTCCCCTTGCCGCTGCCTTTGGTGGTCCATGGCCGTGTGAGTTCGTACAAAGCCCCCCATATGTGGTGAATATAATCTATAAGTGACTCCAGTCGTTGCAACGCGTTAAAAATAGAGCGGCACGCCTTTGCTGCCCTATGCGATTGATGTAAGAGAAAAAGAAGAAAGAACAGAAGCCAAAACGCAGATAGGAACCGCTGTCGAATATTATACAATCGCTGAAGACCAAGAGGAAATGAGTGTGTTGTCGTTACCGTCCTGGCAGTCGTGGACTGAGGGGGCTTTTCCCTGGCCCTTGAGCGCGCTTGAGACGGGTAAGTTCTTCCTCGAGTTTGCGATTCCGGCTGCGTTCCTCCTAAGAAACAGTTAGTATAGGAAATTAAACTCGGCCGAGCAAAGAAACATACCCTCATGTCTTCCTGGAACTTCTTCCTCTCCTCTCTCATTGTAGCCCGGAACTGGTCGCTGAGCATCGACGCGCCAGCACCCGGTCTTCCGCTGCCGCCCTGTGCAGGCTTGGCTCTGAGACGCTCGCCATCGAGCTCCTCTTGCAGCTTCGAGATGCGCTGACGAGACTTGGTGACCTCGGCCTCGAGGCGTTCGCGGACGGCTGAGGCCTCCGCCTCCAAGTGCTCGCGAATAGATGATGTCTCTGTCTCTAAGCGCTCACGGAGCGATGATGTCTCCGTGTCCAAGCGGTCACGCAGAGAGTTGACTTCGCCCTCAAGCGAAGACTTCTTAGCCAAAGCTTCATCTAGCTTAGTCTCCAGCTCCATCTTCTCGCGCTCAGCACCGAGTGTCTCCTTGGTGACGTCTTCCAGCTCCTGGACCGTCCCGGATAGTTCGTTCCTGAGCCTGGTGATCTGGTTCTGGAGCTTGGACACCTCGCCGCTGCTCTTAATAGCGGCTACGTCCGCAGCACGCTCGGCACGGCTTCCATATGCGCCGTCGAGCTCTGCCTGGGCGATGGTGAGCTCGGTCTTCGTCTCCACCATAATCATGTTGAGCTCTTCAAGCTCGTCCTCCTTGATCTTGAGCGTCTTCTTCCTCGCTGCTAGATCCTCTCGCTGGGTTTCGACCTGCTTCTTAAGGTTCTTGTTCGATTCCTCAGCCCTTGTCTTGAAACGGTTGGCCTCGTCCAGTTGAGTGTTGAGTGCCGCAATCATAGAATCGACATCCGCCAACTGTCTCTCATTGGTGGTCGGTTTCGTGTTAGCCAGGCTGGCCTGCAGTTCCTTAACCTTGGTGTCCCGAGCGGCTATGTCGTTGTTGCGCTCTTCCAGCTGTGCGTAAGCAGCAGTCACTGCGGCATCCGCAGCTGCCTCTGCACCAGCCAAGGTCTCTCGAAGTTGCTTAATATCGGACTCGAGGGCAGCAATCTTGTTACCGCGCTCGTCAAGCTGAGCTTCAGCTGTACGAGCTGTGGCCAGGTGCGCTTGCAGCTCGTCGATATCCGCCTCCAGAGCAGAAATCTTGCTATTGCGTTCCTCCAACTGAGCATGAGCGGTACTCGCAGCGGATAATGCCACCTGTAATTGTTCGATGTCTGTCTCAAGAGCGGCCATCTTCATATTGCGTTCCTCTGATTGAGCCTGGCCAGCACTTGCAGCGGACAAAGCCACCTGCAACTGTTCGATATCCGTCTCAAGAGCGGCCATCTTGCCAGTACGTTCCTCGAGCTGCGCCCGAGTGGTACCCGCTGCTGCCAAGTTCTCTTGCAATTGCTTGATGTCCGCTTCGAGAGCCGTTATCCTGTTGTCACGTTCTTCCAGGTCGGCATGAGGAGCGCCGACGGACAATGCAGCCTGTAACCTTTCGATCTCAGCCTCAAGAGAGGTTGTTTTCACGGTGCGTTCGTCGAGTTGTGCTCTAGTCGTGCCCGTTGCGGCAAGGTTCTCCTGCAGCTGTTTGACATCGGCCTCGAGGGCGGCTATCTTGGCATTGCGCTCATGAATCTGTTCCTGGGCGGCGCCAGCGGAGCCAGCTGCGTCTCTGGCTTCTTCAAGATCTTCTAGAGCCTCGGATAACATCGTCTGGGCAATCATGGCATCCTTTTCGGCCCGTTCGATGAGTATTTGGCTCTCCTCCAGCTCTTCCTGCTTCCTCTGCAACTCCTCGTCCTTTTCAGCATCGGACTGGTTGTTGAGTTCGCGTTGCTGCTTGATCTGTCGCTTAAGCACTGACTTCTGAGCCTTGAGAGTAGTGGCTTGTCTATACAGCCACTCAACTCGGGCGGCAAATCCTGTCAGAGAGTAGGTTTCTACTGTGTCGAATTCGTCGTCTTCCGAGTCGTCTTCGTTCGCAAGCCCCTTTTCTGTACGGGCTCGTCGGCGCTCTTCCTTCTGGTGCTTGATGCCTGCCAAGCCTGACTGAATAACTTCCCATAGCCCAAGTAAGACTTTCTCCACCCGATCATTATCTTGATTTGTCGGCAAATCACGGTTGATTGGTGGTTGGAGTGCCGCATTGGCTGCATCACACGCCTGTTCCAGCTCAGAATCAACAACGCGCAGTGAGTCCTCAAGATAGGCAAATCGTTCTTCGACATCGTTCCCTGATACCTCTGGCGCAGCAGGGTAGTCAGGATCAACGGTTAAGAGGATATCGCGGACTTGGCCGTTCAACAATTCGATTCGTTGCTCCATCTCCTTGATGCTCGACAATGACTCTTGCTCAGCCTGGATGGCTACCAAACCCGTCTCCAAGTAATCAACTTGGTTCCGTAGGCTTTCTTCCGGCTCGATGCCTTGCACAGATCCGAACGGGGGCTCGAGGTATTCGCTGTTCTTTGCAGGATCAAATCGAACAATGGCGTCCCGTAAGGCACAATTCAAGCTTTCCAGCCGGCGTTCGGCTTCTGAGATGGACTGGGTCAAGGTCTCGGTGTGGTTACGCAGCTGAAGGTTTTCGTTGCGGACTTGGTCCATCTCCTCGCGTAATTGGCTATGTTGCTCCCGAATTGGTGATTTTAGCGGAATTTCGATGGCATTCTTCCGAGGTTGTCTGCTGGTCTGCAAAGGTTCAAGCTGATCGAAGGGGTACATGCCCGCGTCGCCAAAGTAGGTATCGTCGGTCGTGTGTTCCAAACTGTTGCGGCTGTAAGTGTACAGACTCTCGGGGCTGCCGGGCATGCCATTGATGAGCTGTCCGGCGGGCAGAGCGTTCTTCTTCTTCGAGGCCTTGTGGGTCAGCTGCAGGATGCCGGCTGTGTGCTCGAGTAACCGTCGCTGGGGTTCCATCAAGCGTTTCTCAAGGTTGAACAGCTCGGCTGCAAGGTCCTCGCATCTCCGTTCGCTGGCGTGCCTCTCGGCCTCGGCTTCTCTCGCACTATGCTGGTCGCCGCTGTGTCGCCCCAACAAGCTCCTTCGCCTGCCCTCCAATTTCCCAGGTGAGTACAGCTTGGCCATGGAGATGGCCGCATCTCGGTATTTCGATTGGATCGTTAAATTTGCCCGTGTCGACTCGACCCTCTGAGTCAATGACTGACACTGCTTCTTCAAGGTATCCACCTCCTCCTGTGATAAGATCTCATACTGCTTACTGTCGGAAAGCGCCGTTTCCGTGAGGAGATGTACTTGTATGGGGTCTTCAAGGTCGACAAGAGACGAGCTCTGCGGCCGTTGCGGGTTCAACTGGGCCCTGTCAGTGGTGTTTCCCGACACGCGCCACCGTTAGCAGTACATACTGGGTTAAATCTTGGAGGATCTTTCTCGAATCCTATCATGATATCCTTCCTGTATCCCTCGACTAGAGTTTTGCCGCTGGGGCTGGGCGCGGGAGGTGACAGCCTCGAGCCCCCATAATCGTAGGCATTCTGCTCGGTCGCGTAAGAATTCATGGTTGCTGCAGAACTGAATGTCGCGTATTCGTGGTCGTCAAAACATTATAAATGAGGAAGGCGTGCGTCTGTGGGTCAAGAACTCGTCCAGGTGATCGTAGATATTGGTGGCTGGTCGGTTTAGATATGTTGCTTCGGCGCTCGTGATTGAACAAAGGAGGCGGGCGCGTGTAGACACGGGGCGTATCTTCGCAAGCAGGACAGAACTTGTACAAGACGTTAGGTATGAGGAGCGCAAAGGCGGAAGTTGGCAGGTTCGAAGGCTCAGTATAAGCAGAGCAGAGCAAAAGAGACGAGGTCGGGGGGACGGCTGGGGAAAAGGAGGTCCATCTTCAAGGTCGTTTTGGCGAGTGGATCCTACGATTTTAGAGTGCAGCAGCAGCAGCAGCGGCTGGGGGAGTACCCGCGATGCCGCGTTCGTTCTGGGCCCAAGCCGCGCTTAGTCTAATAAGTCTAGTCCCAATCGGGATGGCTGTCATCCAGATTCCATCTTGAGGCGGAGCTCTTACATGGGCTGCCACGCCTACGAATGCCTCGCACTTCTCCGCGCCGCTTCGCCGTTCGCTCTCGGAAGGCTTATTTTTAGGATGCAGAGCTGCCAGACGTTGGAACACCGCCCTCGAAGTTAACGGTAAAGCCTAACTTTGAGGCTTTCTGGGGAGCTTCGGTCGGTCTCGCTGCCGTCAAGCCAGGCTAAGCTGAGCATGCAGGGTCCCACCCACGCTCCCACATGGAAACAACCTTGAAGCGTTGGGCCGTTGCAACGGACGTGAGACTTCCGGCACCTTAGTATCATGGCGACTGTGGCAAGATCCGTCCGTTTAAGGTACCCAGATGTACGGATACGGAGTGGGGCCCCTCCGTAACACTTCCGTGCTGATTTCAAATGCTCCTACACCGGCGGCATCACGGCGTCGTATGGAGAAGCCGATTTGAGCTCTGCCGCGCAAGTGCCGGCGTCAGCACAGCTTGTAAATTTTGCGAGTGCGAAACTGTTGCAGCAATGCGCCACTTCTGTGCCATTCATTCATGTCACTACAGCACCTCGCGCACCTGATCCATAATCTGTTGTCCCATGGTCCTCCTCCGTTCAGCCTGACCTTCAGCTTGTTGACCCTGGACGCCCGTGGCTGTCCCAGCGGCCGTGTTCTCCCCCTCCAGCCGGCGACGCAAACCCTCAAACTCGGCACTGCGCCTCTGCGCGCTCAGCCCCACCACCCAACCCGGCACACGCCAGCGAACGATGGCTGCCGGCAGGATCCCTTCCCTCCACGAGTATCCCACCACCCAGCCAATGATGGCGCCCAGTAGCGACCCCGGCCACTGGAGGAGTGCGAGGTGACCGGCGATGGCATACCTGTATGACTTGTCCGAGAAGGTGAGCCCAACGAATGGCTCCGTCGTGGGCGGTGCTTCAGACGTGGCAACTCGGTACTTGTACATGTGCGGAACCATGGCATGGTACTGCGCCAGAATAGAAAAGACTATGGGCGTCGGACCCGCTGGCATATAGTTGAACAGCCCTGCCATGAGTGGACGCAGCATGATCATGATGAGCGGGGGAAAGAGAGCCGTGAAAAGTGAAGAGACGACAAGAAACGACTAGGCGAGGTGTGTTAGTACCGATCTGAGCTTCGTGGTGTCTATCAATGCGAAGACGGGTTAACCCACTGCGAACTTCCTAGACCCCCACATGCGTTCAACAATCCTCAGGTTGTAGATGGTCATGGCCGCAAAGAGGACTTCGGCCGAGTTTGTGTAGCACAGCTGGTAGGCCAGAAGCCTCCAGAGCTGTCGGTATCGCCATATATGAGTATCAATGATGATGTAAAAGTAGTGCTTCATGTCGAGGACGCTGGCGAGGACGGACCCAGCGACGAGGGACAAGACCACCAGTCGCGTTACGGGCGCATTGGTGAAAGACATGTTGTTATAGGGCTTCAGAAGGACGTAACTATCGTTTCATGCTGCGGGAGGAACAATGCGACGGTGAGGGCGCGAGATGGATGGCCTCAAGGATTCGGCGATTCGATACGGATGTGTCGACGGGGACCAGCCGCGTCGATGGGAGCTCTGGCGAGGGGAGTGTTGCGCGTGAGTGATTCCCGCGATGTTGCGCGAGGTCCTGAGGTTGAAGGTCGGCAGTTCGATTGTCTCACAGGAAGTCGTGGCAGTTGGCCGGCCTTATGCTACCTGATACACAGACACTTGGACTCAGCTAGGAGGGGAGCAAGGTGCTTGGAAGCTACAAGGTGGCATCTTGAGATCACGTGAAGTCGCGAATGAGATTACGTAGCACCTCCAATTGCGGTAACAACGGCGGGGGATATTGTGCATTGGTGGGGTTGACAGCAGTCCCCGTTTATGCCAGCCAATGGTTTCAGGCTAATGCATGCAGCATAACCAGCCGCTGTCAAATGGAGATTATTTCTATGCTGGGCTGGCTGCAGGGCGTGAAGTAGTACAAGAAGACGGATGTGTTATGTTCGTTCTTACTCGACAGTCACAGCGAAGACACTCCTGGGATATCTCAAAGATCTCACTAAATTTCGGTATTATCAATGTTTTTGTTATCTCAAACTAGTCTTAAAATCTTATCATTATGTAAGTATTTTGACTTCGTCTTCTAGTGGTCTGACGAATGTCAGCTAGAAACTTCAAACGGGACTCATGTAAACACCAGCCGAACTACTAGCAGTGCCATAGAACAATCTAGCTATTAGGAATCGCCCTGCTGTTTCAATAAAGTACGTAGAGAAAATACTAGTTCGGTCCATAAACCAGAAATCGTAAATATCAGTCTTGGCCTACAACGATGCCGGCCCACTCACTCATTCGATCCCGCAAGCTCAGTCTCTACGAACCATCCGTCCGTCTATGATCCGTTTCTCGTCAAGCATCACCAACACCCATCAACAGTCTCACAACCACCGTTACTCGTACAATCACACCCGTCCAAGACCATCCACTACCATCTCCATCTCCAGTGACCACCACTGTCCACGCCCATACACCTCGGCCCCCCTCGTCCACCAAAACGGCCTCCCCGGTTGTCATCAGTATTCGTCACGCTCCCGCCCGGCCCACGGCCATGCCGCTAGCAAACATCGGCTCGCTCGTGCTGCACCACCTCGTCTTCGTCGCCCACCTGGCCTACTTCCACATCGCCTTCTCCCACATGGAGCCCAGCCTTCTCGTCGTCCTCTACTGCGTCTCCAAGCTGCTGGCCCGCCGCCCCGAAGACCTCGATCCGCCCCCCGTATGGCC
>JAANBC010000414.1:0-28933 GCA_014621405.1 Stylonectria norvegica | reverse complement strand
GTCAGCCCAGGGGCCATGAGGGTGGCGCCCGAGAGAACGAAGCGGATGGCGCCGCGGTCGATGCGCACGGTAGGGAAAGCCTGGGGGAAGCGGTGCACGAGGCGCAAGTGCGGGAGCAGCACTGACGAGTCTTGCTGGAAGAAGAGGGGCACCGTGTCGAGGACGTAGAGGGTCGTGCGGTCGGGCAGCTTCATGCTCGCGAGGGAGGCCTTTTTGGGAAGGATCTCGTCCATGTAGGGCGTCAGGAGGGGGTATGTCGCGAGTAGGGAGTTGCGCAGGGACCGTTGTACGGAGGACTTGAGCTTTTGCTTCGGCGAGCCGGTGATCCTGGGGGTGATGGCTAGTTAGCTTGGGAGGCGAGGGGAGGGGGAGGGGAGAGAACGCACTCTTTCTTAAACATGGCGGCGGTTCAGAGATGACAATTATTATGTAGATAGAGGAGGGGGCCTTGGGTGGGAGAGTATGGCCGCGTCAAAGGTGGTATTATTAGTGTTGATGGTGTCGACGGTGGTGCTGGTGGGGGTGGTTCAAAAGCACAAAAGCAGGATGGGATGGGCCATCGATGAGATGCCCCGCGGCTGGGCGTTGGCGTTCGTTGGCGTTGGCGTGGCGGGGTAAGTCGCGCGACATGCAATATGACGAGGCGTCGCCATCACCCAAGCTCGAAGCTCCAAGAGAGACTCAATGACATGGCCCACGCAAAGCAGCAAAACACCACAAATAACATCTCTTTTCAAGATTCATCACTGCTCAGAGTTCCCAGTCTTATCCATCATTCGTCACAGCGTATATTCCTCGTCCCACAATTCATTGATCCCAATCCCAATGTCTCCCTACGTGACTCAACCTGCAGCCCGTAGCAGCTACTCTCACCACATGTAGCGAGAGCAGGCAATAGAAAGCAAAGGCTCGTTTAGCCGTGGACGACGTGCGAGACGGTGCCGTCCTCTTTGAGATGCACGTTGAGGCGGTTCTCCTTGAAGTCCTTGGTGACCATTGTGCCTGGCTCGATGATGCGAGTCTCCTCGGGGAGCTCCCGCTTGCAGAAGACCTACGGCCGCCTGTCAATTTGGAGTCCTCTTAGCGGACACCGCGATAGGGAACGTACCGTCTCGTTGGAGTCCTCGTCAGAGAGCTTCTTGCCCACGAGCTTGTTGGTCCACTCTTCCGTCTTGTCGCCGGACGTGGAGTTGATCCCTGGCACAACGAGAGGCATGGCTACGGGATAATGGGGGTGGAGTCTTGGTCGGAAGGTAGTGAGTAGGCGCTTGCGTAGATACGGTGACACGACACGGTGAATTTATGGAGATGGTACGCGGCTTGGTGGATGTTGAAGTTGCAGCGTCGTCAGTTTGGGTCGGAGCTTTATATCTTGACAGATGGTGCTTGTGACGGGCAGTGACGCTACAGGCGGGAGGAGGGCCATCATTCCAAGTGTCGTCGGTGTCGTAGGTGATGACGTCGACTCACGTGGATGGGCCAGTTTGGGGTTGCAGCGTTGCACATGGGAAAACAAGTGGGAACGGGTGCAACTCCAAGCTTGTGCATCGCGAGATGGATTTCGATGACTGAAGATAAGTATCGCTATCGGGGAAATTGGCTGTTACATGATGAACATAGCGACGGTTGAGGCTTGGGAGTTTGACAGTCGTGCCATGGCCGTTGGTCGGCGAACAGTGCAGCAATAATGCGAGCCCTCCCGTCAAGGAAACGCGCCTCCTTCACCTCCCTGTTCCCTTGTTGCCGTCCAGGGGCTAGACAGCGCGAGCATCCGCGTCGGCACTCGGGTGAGGCGTCGTGATGCGTGGGCCTTGCATCTGTTTTTAGCATACAGCCAGATTGCACCGACCGGCCGACCGTGCGGCGGCCTCTCCTCAAGGTCCAACGTGGAGTTGACGATACTCGGGCGCTCTCACCAGACACATAATACGTACGTCCTTATGCCGTGAGACCAGCAGCGAAATATTCCTCCCCCAGTCGCAAGCTCAGCACTTGAGCACCTCCCCCCGTCTCATGTCAGCGCCGCCTCCTGTCAGCGGGCACTCTTCGCCCAAGCCCGAACAGGACAAGCCCAAGCTGGGCTCCCCCTGGTGCGGCGTCTCCCGCGAAGCGCGACGAGTGGCTGAGGCGGGTAGGGGGAGGCTTAGTATGCGTGCAGAAACGCGACTAGCCTGGAACGAGAGGTTGGGCTGGGAATGGGGGGGCCCCGGTGTGCTTCTCTGCTGGCTGCGGGAACCCTTCAGACGGGCCTGCATCAAATTGCGGCTGGGGAGGAGCTGGAAGCTGGAAGGGTCACGGGTCTGGCAGGGACTCAGGCAAGTTAGGGTGGTCGAGGAAGGGAAGTGTTTGGTGTTGATTGCCCCTGGTGATGGCGGCTGACAGCAGGGGAGGGGATGGATGGATGGAACCTTTAGGAGGATATGGCGAGAATTGGATGCTATGTTCCCTCGTAGAGGAGGAGAAGACGAGACCGAGAGACGAGAGACGAGAGACGAGAGATGGATTTATGATAGGAGCCTTTCAACAAGTTTAGACCCCGTCTTTTGCTGTCAGGCTTGTCTGTGCCACACCAAGTATTCATCTGCAACATCACGACTCCATCAGCAGCCATCCGCAAAAGAAGTCATCCATCCTTCAAGGCTTCCTCCCCCTCGAACTTAGCCGACCACATCATCAGCTCGCCAAGCACAGCCTTATGCTCACCTAGTAATTACCTCTTCTAGTCAGTAATCAGAAGTACGAACATGTATTCCATTCTCACCAACTTCCATCTCACTCCTCACACATCAGCAAGCCAGCAAGCCAACACTAGCCAAGGCTGACTGTGGCAGACTCAACTAGCTTCCCCCCCCCCCTTCTCCTCGACACCCTGACTGACTGAGCTCGGGGCTCCATGGTTAAACCAGGTTAATTAGTTCCACGCCCGTCTCCTTTTTTATTTTTTTTAATCACCGCGGCGCCCACTTGCCGCTCAGCCAGCGCCCGTCGCCTCTTCTCGTCCTCTTCCTCGCTTCTTCTCTTCCCCGGGCTTACGTTGCACGTTAGCAATCGCAATCTCTCTCCGACTCCCCGACTGCCTTTTCACTCCTCACGCTCCTCCAACCTCTCCCTACCATTTTCTCTTCTTTGCCGTGTTTGGGGAGACGTCTCTTTGTATCTCTTCGACATCTACCTTGAACGTACTGGCAATAGACCTCTGTGGGGAAGACCACCACCACCTAAGCCACTCACATACCCGTCCACTCCTGTCCCCATCAGCTCCAGCTCCAGCTCCAGCTCCAGCTCTCTGCCTTGCATCCCGTCTGCGTACCATTAAAAGAACCCACCCGATACGAACGAACCCAGCATATCGCCCTCTAAACCTCGAAATTCGTCTCGTCCCCCTCGAGAGTCGCCCGTCATGCGCTTCACTCCGGCGTCCGCGGCCTCCGCAGGCCTCATCTTGCTCTCCGGCCACGCCCTCGCCGCCGACATCACCAGCAACTCCGAGTGCCTTGCGAACAACGCCATCGAACTTGTCGACGCCGCCGAATGTGGCCCTGACGCCGCCTCGCTCGACCGCGCTTCCATTGTCCGGTGCTTCCAGCAGCTCCAGACCTTCGAGCCGAGCGATGTCTCCGCCTGTTACGCCGCCGCCGGCTGCTCCTCCAGCGAGGCCGAGAAGGAAGCTGGTCTGACGCTCTCGCGTTGCCAAGACATCAGCCGCGAAGGCGATCTCCGGAAACGATACCCCGGCGTCTTCCTCCCCCGTGCCGACGCCACCACCGCCGCCGCCGCCAGCAAGGCTTCTGGCAGCCGCAGGACGGGCACCGATTGCTTCACCACCGGCCGCACTTCCACCACTTCGTGCATCACCACCACATCCAAGGGCGTCGAGCACACGGGCTCCTGCGTGCCCACCGAGGTCACCACCAGCTCGTGCGCCCCGGGCCTGCTGTGCACGCTCGACACGGCCGGCACCAACATCTGCATGGACAAGCACGACGGCCTCGAGACGAGCGGCATCGTCGTGGCCATTGTCTTCGGCCTGCTCATCACCGCCGGCGTCACCACCCTGACCTTCCTGTGCTGCAAGGACCGCAAGCAGCAGAAGCGCATGGTCGCAAAGGCCGAGGCCACCGCCCTCGTCCGCGCCGCCACCAAGAAGCAGAAGACGCGCGAGGCCCGCCCGCTGATGTCGCGGAATCCCTCTGGCGGCTCCAACCCGTTCCAGGACCAGGCCCGGCCCTAGAAGGGAGGACGTGCAGCCCGACGAGAGGAGGACGATGTGGAGAATGCCGTGCCACGACGCCTGGAGAGCGTGCGGGAGGAGGTCTTGGGAGGGCGATAGTGACAGCACTTCAGTGAGAAGATGGCTAGTAGCACGACGTCATTGACAAGATGCTCTCTGCGCGTTTCCTCAAGGCCCGCGTGCGGCGAGGGGGAGATGGGATGGATGATATGATATTGTGAGGGGGAGGACTTGATTGTTTGATACCTTTGCCACAGTCCTAGGATATGCGCATGTGCGCTGACCTTAGTGAGGGAGCCATGGAGCTGGGAAATCTGCCATTTACCAATTCAAGGAAATGTTCAACCTTGTGCTTTCTGCTTGTGCCTGTGCGGTTTTACACCGGACGTCAGTCGAGACGTCCGAGGCGAGGTAAGTGCTACCATGTGGTATGTACGGCCCAAAACCTCCTATCCCTTGCTACGGCATCGCTTGTGATGGAAGTCATGGATTCAAGGTATCGCCACATTATAATGTGGCACAGCCCAGAAACATCACAACGAATGAAAACAGAATATTGCCAGATAAACGTACTTTAACATTCATCATGGTTATTAACCGCTACTCGAACAAGATGCCCACAGTAATAAGTAATACCTCCGCTCCTAAGACGCTGAGGCGCCCTCGCTTCGTCGCCTTGCCCGATGCCCAGCCAAGACTAAGACATAACCTTATCCCACCCCCGCAGCCTCGTTGTCCCTTCTAGTCGCTGGGTTCCCGGGCCATTGACGCCTGGAGCAATCGCCTGCTGAGCATGGGGAAGGTCAACGTGAAATCATGTCGTTGACGGTAAGAAGAAGTCGCGTTCCGGGGGATAGAACGGCCACTGTTATACGTCGTGTTGGTTAACACCCCTCGGCGGCCGTCGCGAGTTGTCCTCCTCAGGTAGTTCCGCCATTGATCGTCAGCAACGTTGCCCCGCGTGTTTGGGCCGTGTCTCCGTAAGTTACCACGAGTGGTATGAAGGGGACGACGTGCCGCATCGGTGGGGAAGAACCTGGATCTTCGAGGTGATGGCCCCTGTTGCTCAGAGAATAACATGCGTGGACGCGAGTCGTCCAAGGCGCGATTCACTAGACCAGGTTGTTCCTAGATCCCTCGCAACGAAGCATGCCTCAATGGTGGGCTACCAATTTCGCCTGGGGCACCGATAGACCGATACTGTGGGGTGAACAGGTCGCTCGGGTCCGGCACCCATCGCACGGTATACTTTCCAGGTCCGCCAACGTCGTTCTTGAGTTCAAACGTTCCGCCTCCATTCGAAGGGCTGCCCTCGGTATCGCATAGGTTAAGCAGATCCTGTTCCGTGATGCTCTGATCTCCAGTCTGCGAGTCAACCTGTGACTTAACAGCCCCAAGATCGACGAAGCCCTGGGCGTCGCCTGAGTTGGCCAGCTCCTTGCATGCTTGGCACATCATTATCCGAACGGTGACATGTCGAGGTTGCACAGGTGCCCGGAGAGTGCTCATTACTGGAGCTGGAGATGCCATGCCGAATCCAGGGGGGACGCTCGGTGCGCCCCAGCCAGGGCTGCCGAAGCCTGGCGGAGGAAATGCATGAGCACCACCCGGTGAGTTGCCCCAAAGGCTATGCGCCATGGGGAAGCCAGGTTCCATAAAAGGACTTGCGGGAAAACCACCTTGAGGCCCTGGTGGTTGATTTCGCAGGCTTCCCGGCAGTATGTCATCTTCTATAGGATCGTCGTCCTCAAGAAGAGCCCGACTTCCCAAGTGCGTCGCTTCGTCGTCCTCATCGTAGGATCGTCCATGATTAACACTTCCTGGCCGGCCGATAGGTGCAGGTCGTCCAATGGGTTGCGCAGGCATTCCCGATGTACCGTCGAATCCGCCAGAGCCCTGGCGAGTATGTGTCGGGAGAGGCGTGTCCTTGGACATCGAAAGCGTCCGGTTCATCAGATATTGATCGCCGCCGGCCTGAGGAAATCCCGGGGGCGACATGGGTCCCGAAGGAAACCCACGGCCGGAAGGGCCACTTATTCCCGGCGGGTGCATCATATGTAGATTGGGTCTGAACGATGGAACGAACATGGGGTCGTGGGGCATGCGGCTCGGGAAACCGGGAGGGGGGTGATGAGCGAGTCCTGGCGGCGGTTGCATATTCATCGGGGGCATCTGGAATGGAACCGATTGCCCAGGCAGCTTGGGCTGACCATTCTGTGGCGAGGCCGAGTGCGAGAGCTGCTGCCCAGTGCCCGTAGTGCTTGTGCTTCCTTTCCTCTGCTGGCCGATGTGCCCGGGACTCATGACTGGCGTCAACGGATGCGGTGACGGGTTCTGACTTGTGGTCGATGTTGGCTGTGACGCCGAGGAGCTCGACTGGCTCGCGTCCTGCTGGTGAGATGTCGCCCGCGGCCGCATAGGGGTAGGTACCTTCGGAATAACGGGTGTAGCTACCGGTATTTTAGGCGATGCATATGACGCAGGGTTGGGCGGGTGTTGTGGTAAAACCGTCGGGATAGAGATGGGATGGCTCTGGCCGCGCTTCGGTAGCTGCAACGCTTGACCTTGATGCAGCGTCTGCGGCGCCAGAGAGGCGGCCTTTTGCGCAGCTTTCTCTTCCTTGGCCCTGTCCTTGGCCTCTCTCGCTTCTTGAGCCTCCTTCTGCAGCTTCGCGGCTCTGGCCTCCTTATCCCGCTTGTCACGGTCCTGCTTGTCCTTCCGCTCCTGGGCCTCCCGCTCCCGTTGCTCGCGAGCATCCTTGTCTTTTAACCGTTGCTCCTCCTTGCTTCGCTTCTCACGGTCCTTGGCTTCGCGAAGTTTGCGCTCCTGGTCAGCTTGCTTCTCTCGCTGTTCGTGAAGTCGCCGTTGTCGCTCTGCCTCTTTCCGTAGTCGGGCATCCTCCTCGGCTTTCTTCTGAGCCTCCTTCTGTTTCCGTTTCTCTTCCGCTTTCTGCTTCTGCTCGGCAGCTCTCCTTCTCTCCGCGTCCACGCGCTCGGCTTCTTCGGCGGCTTTGTCGGCTTCCTTGCGCGCTTTCTCCTCCGCCAACGCCTGTTTCTTCTGGGCCGCCTTGTCCTTCTTCCTCTGCGCAGTTTTAGCCTTCTTTGCCCTCTGCTGTGCCTTTTGCTGTGTCTCCTCTTCCAGTTCATCTAGGAGCTTCTGCTGACGCTCTTTGGCCACCTTTTCCTTGTACGCCGATAGAACGCGCTGCTCGAACATGCGTGCGGCGAATATTTGAAACATGCGACGTCCCTCCTCCATTCGCTGCTCTTCCGTCATTTGGTCCTGGCAGCAACACTCAGTATGGGGCTGGAATGGCATCACAGAGGGATTGGAGTATACCTCTTCATCCTCATACTCCTCGTCTTGGCTGTCCTCGTAGTCTTCCTCCTCATCCTCTTCGTCGTCATATTCTTCTTCTTCTTCGGGAGGAGGATGAGTATGAGCATTGGAGTATGAGCCGTTTGGATGAGTGTAGCCGCGGGAGAAGTGCTCGCGAGCGTCTTCTTCGCGGGCCATGCGACGTTCCGCAAGCTGCTCCATCATTTCGATGAATCGTTTGCCGTCGTTCTTGAGAAGGTCATCCGCCACGGTGAGAATGCCGCCTAAGTCCATGTTACCATATCTGTGGAGGAGTGATGCAAGGAGCTGCGTACCCTTGACCTGAAGACTGTTGCCAAATGTCAAGAAATCGGCCACGTCTCGATCGTGAGAATTGTGGAATTCTTCAGGAGGTTCGTCGTCACTATAATCGTCGTCCTCCACTTCGTCTTCGCTATAAACCTCCTCCAGCTCGTCGTCCGCTTCGTCATCACCCACATGTTCTACTATTCGGCCGCGGGAGGGCGGTTGGCCGGCGTAGCTCGAGGGCATCCCTCGGGGGGGTCGTAGGGCGAATTCGCGAGCTGGCGGTAGCATCGGCGGAGCTTCTCCGTTATTGGCGAATTGCTCCAGCTCCTGATAGTAAGCGTCGTAAAGACCTTCCAACTCTTCCTCGATCGCAGTCCGCTTCCTGCCGCAGACGGTACAGCTGCAAGTGTGCTTTTGCTGCTCTTTCATCTTCTTCAAGACGGCGTCCTTCTCGACCTTGACAAGGGATTTCCGATCATCTTCCCCGAGGCCTAACCAGAACTCCTTGATGCGCTCGCGCTCCTCCTGATTAGACGTACTCCAAATTTTATCGCGGGACATGCCCGAACGAGGCGCACCCAGCGACGAGTGCGAGTGAAGGACAGATCCTGCTGCAACGGGCGAGGCAGTGGCACTGTCCGACGCAGTAGTTTTCTTCTTTTTCTTCCTGCCCTTCTTGGATGCGGCATCCGCACTTAGGTGGCCGTTTGCAGCCTGCGATCTAGAATCGCGGTCCCCCAGAACGTACTCGTGATCATCATCGCTAGGGATGGTCTCGTGGTCGGCCAGGCCAGCTCCAGCAGTCCTCCCTAGACTAGACATAGGGCTGGGGTGCCCGTATGCTGCCTCCTCGGCTGCTGCTTTCGCTGCTGCCTTTTGTCGACGCTTTTGCTTCTTGCGGTTCACGACCGGGGCAGGGCTACTGCCAAAATCGGGGGATGGCGGGGGTGCGTAAGGTTTGGCGGTTGTGGGGGTCGAGGGCTGAGACGATTCGGAGGCAGTGCCCTTGGGGACGGTGATGAACTTGGAGCCATCCTTGTTGGTATATTTAGCAGTGGTTCGGGGCGATGCCGGCGTTCGGAGGGCCGGTTTCTGGTTGTTGGCCGGCATCGTAGCTTAGGGAATCGATGGCAGTGGGCAGCATGAAGCGGCGGCGCGCAACACGTGTCCGCCGTCTCGGGGAGGGAATAGGGTCTCTAGAGGCAGCGGGAGCTTGTCAGCGCGAGGCCTGGCGGGAATGCGCAGTGAAGAACGAGACGTCGTCGGGTGAGGGTCGGTGACAGTGGTAACGAGAAGCCAGACGGCGTTGGTGGAGGCTCTGGGGCGGCTCAAATTGAGGCACTCACAGGCGGCAGCCAAGTGCGGGTCAGGTCAGCGATGACGCCAGCAGAGCCCGGGGCCTCGATGATAAGATACTGCGGCGTGCGGGAGCGTGCGCGATACAATGCCCGTAGCGATGCTGCGAGGGCTGCGAGGGAGGTTGATCGGGATGTTTGGTGGTTGTTTGCCAGCCCGAGATTGAAGTCACTCTGCGGCGGAGCTACATGGCACATGTACTTTGATGCAGGCGAACGAGGGCGTGCACAGTGAAGTCCGGAAAAACCGGGGCCGCTCCGTCCTTCTGATTTCGCGCCTGGCTGTGGCTGTCGACCTTGAACTGTGCGGTGCGATCTGGCACGTGACTGTCTCGGCCACGTTTCTGAGGCGTTCGTGCCTTAGGCAGATCGGGACTGTCAATCAGGCACCCTGATGTCACGGTGATCTTACCCTTAATCTATTACTAGACTAGACTCCAGAGAGAGATCTGCAGATTACACAGTATCGAATAATTACTGCTGAAGTTGACAAGGTATCACGACAAGCTGAACCGACACAAGTCTCAGGACGGGCTTTTGCTGGCTTGTTTCTTCTGTGGTTGTTTCTCTCTATATCGCTCGGTTTTCCGTACGTTTTGGCTTTGGCTCATTCTTTGTGACCCCTCTCGTAGTGTTTGCCGTTGTTTCTCTCTAGTTCCATCGCCAACCCGAGCCACAATCAAGCCTACTAGTAGGTATCATGGGCAAGAGGTAACTGTGAATTGAGTGAAGTTGAAAAAAATCCTAGTTTCATCCTTCACTCACACAAAAAAGGATAGATAGGTTGAGGTGTCATTGATTCGAATCTTTTATTGTAACCAAAGGATGACTGGTGAAACAAGGCCACAGCATCGCACAAGCAATCTTGTGTGCATGAACCCACGTATGTAACGCGGCTCGACAACAACCGAGACGCTCATCCTCTTGCCTTCCCTTTATGTTGGACAACGGTAAGAAATCATGATGATGGTGTGGTACGACCGTTTTAGAGGCTTCGGCTGGTCAGCCACGCGGGGGTAGATGGCCGTAGTATAAGTGCGTGGAATTCTATAGCTATTGCAACGTCAGAATCGCCAACTCACTTGGGAGTCTTGGATCGTACGCTGGGACGCAATTGCGATTGTTGCTAAAGTGGTACCAATAGCAAGTGCAGGCTCCTCAAGGCTGATTTCCCCAGAGAGCATTTCTTCCACCGTCAGATCACTTGGACGGGCCGTTTTGTCGGCCACAGAAGGTAGCGTTTGGTAACAGCATCTGTACAATAAGCGGGCATCACTTTGCCGAAACACGACTTCGTTTGGGTGACAGGTAAGATCCTATACTTGCGCTACGAGAACATTGCTTCTTCAGGTGCCGGGAGGCACTAGTATTATGAAAGGTGCATCAACGGCAAGCAGTCATCTTCGCTAGCGACCATGGCGTGGACACCAAGTCAAATGCTACGGCTAATGGATATGCAAGAAATAGCATCCAAACCATCGCTTTCAGCCAGCCAATTCCACACGACCTGGCTGACCTGCAGCTCTAATACTTTGTACCCGACGAGGAAGATTAGCTTGTCGATGGCTGGGATTCCGAGACACGGACCGACAGCTCTTGAGCTGCAGCTCCTAGTTAGCCTAGTAGCCTTAGATCTGCTTGGTCAAGTCGACCTGCACAGCCTCACGGATCTCCCATTTGCGCCTAGGAACTTGGGAGGTGACATGCACAGTGACATGATACTGGATGGCATGACACGGCGCGCCGGCCTGATGAGGAACAAGTGCGCCTCCGCGGAAACAGGGTTAAAATACTGGCGTTGGTCATCATCAGGGCCGCAACCACAGCCTCGTTTTGGCCAGAAGAGGTCATATTTTTCGTGGAATTCGATGGGGAACTGGAGCTGTCGTCGGTACGCCGGGTGTTTTGTCTCGCGTGCGCGTTTCTTCAGGTTCACAGCCCGTCGGCAACTCCGTTATGTCATCCACCAACCAGTGGGCCTCAAGATGCGACGGACCCCTGCTTCGGTGTTGGGATGCAGACGATGGAGTGTTCGTGTCTGGTAATTGTTCATGTTCGTACATAGCACTAATAGACCTAACCCTCAGCCGCTTTGCGCTGTAATTGTCGATCGCTCACAACTATGGTACAGTACCAAAGTGCTTGTTGATGAGTGAGGTTGATCGATCTGTAAGTGCGTTAGCTTGTGTTGCGCGTGCTGGTTAGAATGGGAATATGAGGAGCTCGATCCATGGATCGGGCCTGGTTGCTTCGGTGTAGAACAGCTTATCCAAGGCGCTGTACACTGTTGATCCCTCGCTGGACCCTTGAGGCTTGTGTTGCAGCCCCTGGACGCCTTCATTTCTAGCCCGTGCTGGTCTCTATCTCCTTCATCGGCGAAACATTGGAATCGGTCCCTCCCGTCTCTGCAATAATGCCTGGTTACCGCATGCCCCCTATTGATGGATGGAATCCAACGGATAGCCTACCATGATTACCTTCACTACCAGTAAGGTGCATCCTCCTCTACTGCATGTACATGTACGTACTAGTAGTATCATGAATCTTTAGTTCTAGAGTCCTGTAGGGCCAAGATATCCCGCTTGTTAGAGGCGTCCTCCAGCTCTAAACCCCACCTCACCTCACTGCCCGCCTCACCGTCCCGGCCTACCGGCCCAGTAGCATTGCAATCGGGTCCTCCAGGTCCTCCAGTGCAGCCGGGCAGTCGAGCACCCGTGGACACCTCTACTACGTTCATATACTGCAGTTCAGCACCTAACGTGGAAAGTTGTGGCGTTGGAACTTCCACTGTTACAGGTACCTTATTAAGGTAAGCACAGCGGGCTACAGGGCCTCCAGGACGGGCTCCTCATCCACTTGCACGCCCCGGGGACCACCACCTGCAGCACCGGTACACCACCAGTACCTGAGGTAACCCAACCTGAACCGCTAGCAACTCCTAGGAATCTACTGGACCTGAAGTCCTACGCTTCACCTCGTATTCCATTAAAAGCCTGCTCCTCCAACCACTCCCGTCCCACCGCCCTTGTCCAGATCGTATTCTCTACGCGCCAGACCTTGCTATTGATCATCGTGTATTGCCGACCGAAAAGACGAAGAAAATAGGGGCCGCTTTGCGATCAAAAGAACTCTCGACACCTCGACTCCTCGACTCCGCGACTCCTGCAACCAGCCCATCCCCAACAAGACCTCCCCTCCCGCCTCTCGCCGCAGCCACAGCCAGCTACAGCCAGCTACAGCCAGCTACAGCCGAAGATCGCCGACCAACAACAGACCTGTAGCTTCGCCGAGACCAACCCGCCGAAGTCAGGGGGAATCCGTCGTCGCGGGACCTTGGGGGTTTCTTTGCAACAAGAAAAGGCCCAACAGCTTCAGCCTCGGCCTCAGCCTCACCCTACTACCCTCGTGAGACGGGACGCGGCTCGTTCCAGCAACGGACTTCGATTCACCATGTCCAATGCGAATCCCCAAAACGTTATTCGCAGGTAAGCCTCAGAATTCGTCATCGCCTCGTTCCACCACGCATCACCTCTTTCGCCCCAGGCGCCCGACGAGTTCGATCGTGGCCAGGCGTATTGGATCGCTAACTCTGGTGCAGGAAGCTTGTTATCATTGGCGACGGTGCTTGTGGTAAGACGAGTTTATTGAGCGTCTTTACGCTCGGGTATTTTCCAACAGTGAGTACTTCCATCCCCATCTTCTCGCCCCAAATTGGCTGACCAGGACTCCTACAGCATTACGTGAGTTCAACGGTCCCAACGGTCCTTTCGTTACCACCGACGACGTATTGACCATCCAACATAGATCCCTACAGTCTTCGAGAACTACGTTACCGACTGCCGAGTCGACGGGAAGTCAGTTCAGCTTGCGCTATGGGATACTGCTGGCCAGGAAGACTACGAGCGATTAAGGCCCCTCGCGTACTCGAAAGCCCACGTCATCCTGATAGGTTTCTCTGTCGACACCCCCGATTCCCTAGACAATGTTAAACACAAGGTTTGACCCTCCGGCACGCTGAAACTGACCAGCAATCCAAGCTGACATGGTGTTTCGTAGTGGATCGAGGAGGCCACCCGATTGTGCGCTGGCGTGCCTATCATCCTTGTCGGGCTGAAGAAGGACCTGCGGGAAGATCCCGTCGCGATCGAAGAAATGCGCAAAAAGTCGATGCGATTTGTCACAGAACATGAAGGCGAATCTATTGCGCGAGACATCGGCGCCAAGCGATATCTGGAGTGCTCCAGCTTGAGCGGTGAGGGTGTGGACGACGTCTTCGAAGCCGCCACCCGCGCCGCGCTTCTGACTTTCGAGAAGGGAGAGGGCGGTGGATGCTGCGTGGTGCTGTGAGCACATGTACGCTTTCATCTGGCTCACACGTGATGGATAATCAAGGCCTTCCTTTAATGTGCTGCCTGGGGGGGCTTTTCGACACGTCCGGCAACACCTGGCATCTGGAGTCATCCGCGGGCATCGAAAGAGAGACGTTATAACCCCATTACCGTTTATGCCTGAGCCAGTCGCCAGAAACATGTCGGAATGTAATATTGGCTACGTTTTTGGATTACAAGGGCGGAGCACGGATAGAGGCGACTGTTGCTGGGTGCTTACCGGGAGAGGGAACTTTATGTTGGACGCTTCACAACTCTTCCAACGATTTCAGGAACTCGGCGTAAAACGAACGACGATTCAAGGACCTAGCCATGAGCAGGGCACTTTCTTGGCACGGCACGACTACGACCTACACTACTACAACATTTCGGTGTTTCTCTGAACAGACATTCGCTTACTGGAGGGGGCTTTTCCGGAAGGGAAACGAGGGATCTGCCGTCATCTAAATGCTCTTACCATCATCACCATCGATCTTTTTTATCATCTTTGTTTATATCTATTAATGTGGCAAGCGACACTAACTGCATCGGGGCGGGTAGTTGCTTGGAGTTGAAGTCTCTTCACTCGCTGTATGTATCAAAACCGCGGAATAATGGCGGAACAGTGGCATAGAGTACTCGACTCGGCATGTCCAGCGGTGCTTTGGAAACTCATTTGGAGAATAAGGGACAGCAAGAAGGGGCCCTGAAAATATGGATCAGTAGTTTCCGCGTCAGATTCTAATAGGAGTGATGACTTTCAAGTCAAATTGTTCAACGAGCTTCGATTCTGTTTTGTAAACAGTTGTCCGTGGACACCGATTACTCATCTTCTCTCGTACACTGACTGACGCACGCTTCTAACCACCATACTTGGAGCTATACACACCAACATATATCATACACCAATCAACCTTCTGCTTTGCTATGCACACTCGCGTGATCCCGTTTTACCTCTTCCAAGCATGGTTCCACGCCTCCTTTCCAGGAAAATCCGTCTGAAACCTCGCATACTCAATCGGCACGCCCTCGGTTCCCCACACGCCCTTCTTCTCCATCGCCACGCGGTACAGGTATCCCTCGCCTCGCGAGCCCGGGCCGACGGTTTTGCGCAGCTCCTCGCACGCGTTGTACATCCCACTGTGCATGCGATGGCGTTCCTGGTCGATGGCATCGTGCTGCTTGCGGCGGAAGAGCTGCCACGCGCGGTGTATGGTCCAGTGGCGCAGGTACCGCAGCCGGCCCATGCGCAGCGGCGGCGGCGCCGGCGAGAACATATTCTGTTTGAGGATCCGCACGCGCAGGAAGTTCTCCGACTTGGGCGCGTGCTTGTTCCGGCGGACCGCTGCCTTGTTGGTGATTTTGGCTGCTCCCGCCGGCTTGGGCGCTTGGCGCGCTGAGGAGGCCGGAGTGGTGGTGAAGAGGCGGGCGGTCATTGTGATGGGTGCGGTTGAGGCGATTGAGGGGCCTCGCCTGGCGAAGAGGCCGCGGATCGATAGGAGTGAGGCCATGTTGACCGGTTTTTGGGGGAGCTGGGAGCTTTCGAGGACGATCAAAGGCAGTGGTTTTCGCTTCGTCCTCGGAATCGCTGATGTCAAGAGGAGGGAAGATGTTTTCCGTGTCGTTCTTCTCTGCGGGCTTCGACGCCGTTCTTGCTCCCGTTAATACTTTTGCCTTCTTTATTTTTCGATCCTGTTCCCTGAGGCAGGCAAAGGTAGCAGCACACCTAGAGAGTTCTACGTCCTGCTGGGAAGGCTCAAGGTCTTGATTGTGGCTCAACGGATTCCAGTCCTTGAAGGAGATCGAAGGCTCGCGGGGCGGTGGTGGAGGAACCGGCCGGCGCTGCTGGGAGAACTTGGCCGGGTGGAAGGGGTCGTTTTCGTAATGCGGCTCAGCGTAGAAGTCGTGGATGCTCTGAGGAAAATGCGAATTAGCTTCAAGCCGGTCGGGGTGCGGATCAATGTAAGCCCGGGCAGGGGGATAACCTCCGTCCCAACTTCAAGACATGCGCACTTACAGGATATCTCAACCCCTTTCCAACAAATACACTTTGGAAGACCAGCACGTGTTCGGCCTCATCGCCGCGTCGGAGTTCCTTCCAGGCCAGCGGCGTCAAGTTTTCCTCGTAATATAACTTCGCGAGGTTTTGCAGGTCCAGTTTGGCGGCCTCCGTTATCACCAAGCTTAACGGGTGCACTACATCTCTGATCCAGGTTAATTTTCGGGACTCAGTGAGGACCATATTTGGGTTCCAGTCCCTTGCTTCCGTTTCAGGTAGAGTATTGAGCTTGAGCTGATTTTCGACCAGATATGCATACTCCCGCACGATGGGGCTGCTGCGGATCATGATCTTGGTCCATGTTGGCAGTCTCACCTGTTGCCCGATCTCCGTCTCCCAGCACTCCCTCAGCAATTCCATGTTCAACACGGCCTGGCGATTGCGGAATGTCATCTTTCCTCTGGCGAGATAATCATTCAGCTCATTGGGATACGAACTGGACTGTTGCAGATGCATCTTGATATACCCGATGATGCTAACAAGCATTTTGACGACGTCGGGTATCAACGCATCTAGCCTCCTCGTGTGGAGCGTATCCGGCCGAGGGGTCAGACCACAGAATTCCAGGCGGTCGGCTTTTGGCCGCAGAAGGGGAGCCTGGAAGATGTAGTCACCACCTGAGTGGCCCAGGTAGTATCTCGACCCGTCCAAAGTCCTGGCGACCGTGACTTGTTTTGCAAGGCTGTTGGATGGGCCATCCAGAGTCATTTTCGTATACAGGCCAATGTCAAACATGCTTAGGTCATATATTTCCACTCTCTTGTGACGCGCCGCCGCCTCTCGAATCTCAGCCAGACTCAGGTGGCTGACTGGGATTTCGGGAAACGTATACTTGTCTGTCTCGGTTATGTTGGGAGGGTTCCAGACGTCGGCGAATCCATTTTCTCGGATATACTCATCCCAAGTCGGGGCCTTGCTTGTAGGAGGCATTGTGTATCAATGTGCTAATGTCGATAGTGATGGGATGGGAAGGTGAAATGAAGCTAAGAGTGCTAATCGATACAAGAGAAGTTGTGAGGATGGGTGTGAGTGCGGGTGCAAGTGTGGTATAATTGTGGATGTGAGTGCCCATGGATAAGGTAAGTGTAAGTATGAGTGTCTGGGATTCCAAGTGATGGACACATAGGGCGGAAGACGAGGTGTTATAGCTCTCGAGGGCTCTATCTTCAAAGCGCAACAATCTCGGAAGGCAACAACAAGGAAGTCGCCGAAGTTGCTACTGCTGGTAAGCTGTGTTCAAGAGGTCATACGCATGGCATGAAGTACCGCGCTTTCCCATTCTCCATTGTACTGGACGGAGCTCAACATCCAATCGACGCTGAGCGCGAACTATCGAGCTTTTCAGCCCCCTTGAAACCTGGCTTGACGGAAGTCGAGGGAAAGTCTCCTAAGTTGACGAATCGGAACAATCTCTTTGCAACCAAGTTCCCTAGAAGTTGAGGACAACGAAAGATGCCGGGCCGAGCAAGTACGGGGATTTGGTATCGACCTATCGACACAAATTGCGTCAAGAGTGAAACCTTCAGCGATCAAAGAAAGGCCCGGCCGGTGGTCGCAACCCAAGATAATCGTAGCCACGATGGCGACTAGTCACACGAGGAAATGAAGGGGCCGGCGGAAAGCCACAGAGAAAGCATGCATGTGCATAAGCCAAGGGTAGTCGGAGCCCCCAGGAAAGGGCCAATCAGCACTTTGAGTAGATCTCGATCGAAGTCAAATACGTCCAGCAGCTTGGCCCAGCCACTCATGCAACTCAGTAGGAGGAACTCGGTTCAATACAAAGACTCCAAAGTTTACTTTGCCGGTCCGATGCTCAAGTGAGCACCCTACCTTGTAGGCCGACGCCCTGTATGCTGTCTTCGGCACTCACAATACAATCGAGCTATGGTCTTCAGTGTTCACCGAGATGTAACAACGCAGCAGACACGAACTTGTAGGAAGATCGAAGTTGCTTTCAAGATTTCATTCGACACCACGATGATTTGAAAACCGTTACGCTACCAAACATTGCCCCCTTTCTGATAGGACTGCCTTAGGGTCCACGTGTGAAGCCATCGTTCTTACTATGTACGCCCCCCTAACCCCCCCCCCCCCCGAAGGTCTAGGGAAACCTCCTGCAATGCTACTGTCTACGTATGTCACTTCAAATCTTTGCAATCGCTCTTTTCGGTCCGAGAAGCTTTGATGCTGGAAAATTCACCGTGCCTACTCTTATCCTACATTCAAGGCGGGCTTCTGGAGTTGCCAATCATCAAGTTCATGGCGGTTGTAGTTGCGTTGTTGACGACTTGTCGAGGTTCTATTGACTTTTGGCCCAGTAGTCGCGGCTCCGTTTCTTAAAAGCCTATGGGGCTTTCTTGCATTGTGACTATGAGTTTAGCATTTACTTTCCAGACGGGGCTCCCTGGAGGCTATCCTTCGGAGCTTTGCGAAAGTTTATGAAACCCTGTTCTGTCGCGAATCATTCCGTTTATAACGGTCCTCACTACGTTCCTCGTGGTATGAATGAGAACCAAAAACCCACGAACCACAAGTGACATTGGCCACTTGGTGATCTAGCCTGCTAAATCAACCAGCTTGACGACTCGCGCGGCGATGTTGATAGCACGAGGTTTTACGTACACGCTCCTTACTGATACTCCCATCGCCAGCGAGCCTTATAAAAGAATCCCTTTCCCGTCCCTGTGTTCGAGCAGATAGACTTAAGATTGAAGATAAGGTCTGCCGAGAACCGGCACTTGCACGCTAGGTTACTGAGGTCCTTTGAAGAGTTTTCTTCCGTTGCTAACAGTACCATTCGGCATGCAGAAGAATGTAAGTTGTAGGCAGATACTTACCTAGCCATGACTACACATTCAGACAGGTTTTTCATCACTATCACGGAGAATCACGGCATATTGACTTTCTTGAAGTATGCGCGACTTGGGTTGCCTGTTGGCAATATTTCTCCAAGACAACGATTTGTCAAGACACAAACAACTATGCTTTGTTGCAGCCTGATCCAGTCACCTTCGTTAGTTCCCAGACCATGGCAAGTGTATGCAGGAATCGAAGGAGCCCGTCTTTGTTGGTTTCCAGAGCCCGACAGCGATATCTCGGCACTAAAGGAGCCTTCCACTTTCATGTTGCACGCCACAGTTTAGGATACCTCATCTATCTGACGAGAGACGGCCGAAGACTATTTCTCCGTACTTCCTTTCTCGACAATGAACGACGATCAGGGGTAGGAGTTTGGGGCGGCGGCAGGCGGAAGAAGGGGAAACTCTCCTGTCCCGGAATGCCCCCGTGGCTGCTGTCGTGATAAAGTCTGAAGAAGGTTGTTGTCTTGCATCATGAGTTCAAGGTACCCTCTTGCCTCAACTGAGTCACCATATACACTACAAAAGGACCTCACGCCCTCAGTCATGTTTCCATCATTCACACTCTCTGATACTTCACCCTACCACGGAAACCCAGTCAGTACCATTAACACGTCCATATTATATTTTTCTTCCTCTTGTTTTCTTCGTTCTCTTTCTCACGACAATTAAAGGAGACCAGCCGGTTTTTGCATCATGGACGGACAAGGAACCTGCCCTACTCTGCCTGATGAAGGCACATCCGACGGGAGTACCTCCATCACTAGGGTTATTACACGCGTAACTGAGGATGAACTACGTCGCCGACAAGAGCCCATCGTGGCAGATGATATGGAAGATGTATCATTAGCCTCCGACGACGAAGATGATGAAGACGACGAAGACATGCTTGGGGATGGCGAAGATTGGGAGATGGCTTCGATGCCGTCCGGGTCTACTCGTGCCCCTTCTCCATCCCTTTCCCGCCGCCAGATGGATGATTCCGAGCTCGATGCCTCGGGCTTCGAGATGATGCCCGAAGAAGCCGAGCCGCCGTTCGACTTCACCATCGCGCCATTTGGCGAGCGAGTTCAGGAGAACTACCGATGGGAGGACCTTCATCCGCGCAGAGCCTTGGCCCGCGCCGTAGTCGAGAACTTCCCTGGCCGGAACCAAGCCATCCAGGCCAGGGACGCGCTCCACGAGACGTTCAACAACGTCTCGGAGCGGGTTGCTGGGGCGGCGCGCTTTGGAGGCGACGTCGTGTGGGTGACGGGCCACATCGGTGGCTTCATCGCCGGTGAAGCATTGGATGCTGGGACTGCGGTGGCTGAGGACTTGTGGGAGAGGATGCCGGGCATTGTGGGACCCCTTCGGCAGCGCTTCGTTCGGAGGTTTAGCGGGTTGCTGAGGGAAGGCATGAATGCTTTGCCACCGCTGGAGAGACAAACCGCTCTCGGTAGAGCGGGTATGGGACGACAGAGGTAGAGGGAATGGCTACCAACCCAGAGTGCCCCCCTTACTCCGGATGATGGCTTTACACTTCAGCCACCCTTCCTCCACTATTCGCCTCAAGATTCGGCGACGATGCTCCGTAACGGACTCCCTTGAACAGTATGGGCTTCTGTCACTTCCTCTCTCGAGCTTCAACTCGCCGCTGTTGAGCTGGATCTCGCGGTTGGACCCAAACGATGCTGCAGCCTAGAAGGCTTGTCGGAGACACAACCCAACAGTGAAAGCGCCCCTCCCTGGAAATTTCCAAGGTGCTTGCCGACAAAGACACACGAATGAAAGACCAGATTGGCGACTCAAAGGTATGAAGTCAATCTGCATATTTCTTCTGCTGCTAGTAGCTAACCTGCGACTAATAACCAAGAACTTTCCTGGCGATTGATAGTAACGAAAATGATAGCAAGGAAGCCTTTCCACGATCACCTTTCGCGAATATGTTGTAACCAGTAGGACTAGGTGATCAATAGTTTTCGTTACGTTGACGTTGCCACGCATCTCGACCGTTAACCATCTCGATTGTCCATCATCCATGGATATCTAAGCTTAATGTACAGCTCGCCCGATGTAGCAATCAGCAGTCACAATCAACAATCAGATCAAGTGATCCATTAGGAACTGCTGCAGCGCTTGGCTTTGGATGCATCCAATCGGCAAAGGCCCTCAACGTCATTCGCCACACGTGTTTGTTCCACCACTTTGGCTTCCCCTAAGGCAATCAATCAACTACAGTAGTTCCCATTTTTAACGCATACCTATGTACTGTAGTCTGCCTATCAAATGACAATGGAAAGTACTAGCTCTTAGGTAAGGAGGGGAACGGGAGGCAAGAGGGCGAATGAGGGGGTTTGAGCACTTCTTTCCCAAACAAGCGCCAGCTGCCACTCAGCCACTTTAAAAGCCCCGTCTCTCTTCTTCTCAGTCGCCAACCCTTCACTTCAGCTTCTCCACAAACACAATCATCAAAGAGAATCATCTCAAGAAAACAATTTACCAAACCACCAACCAAACAACCAAACAATCACCTCCTTCTTCATCATGGGTGACTGCGGATGCGCTTCTTCTGGCTCCTGCGGCTGCGGCTCTAGCTGCACCTGCTCCGGCTGCCCTGTAAGTTATCGGATTGCTTCTAGAAACACCACACACCCTGGTGCACTGGGGCTTTTAGACGGGCGGACGCTAACGCAGCTAATAGCACAAATAACATGGTCTCGCCCATGCGAAGAATGAGAACCTTGAGGAGTCGAGAGGCTTGGAGATGGCTTCGACGAGCTTGGTAACGCCTGTGGATGTCGGTGGGCAGGGATGAATCCACTCGTTAGATTCAACAGTTCTATGATAGCTCAAGGCAGACAGACTGTTTCTACAGTTTCAAACACTCTCGAAACACTTGCTGCATCTCTTGATTTGACGTCTGTTGTGAGCACGGTGTATGAACACCTACCCAACAACTCAAGGTTGGACATTGGGTCACCCAAACAAACCTACAACTGATGCCTATTGCCCAAAAACAAACCCATATATATAATATACCTTAATCAACGATCTGGCCCAGAAGGAAAAAACGCCAGCACTGGACTCAACGCCTGATCGTACCTATCATCTTGCACCGTCAACATGACCGCCGTATGCCGCTCTCGCTCCCCATCTCTATATTCGTCTTCCTCCTCCCCATCCACCATCGTCCACTCCCGTTCTGACTTCCTCCCCGCACAGCACACCATCACCAAGGTCTGGAGCAGTGCCCGGCCGCCGTAGAATACCAGAGCTAGCATCGACACGCCGAAGCCAATCTGAGCAACCCGGCAGGCCCCCCTAGTCTCGCTCCAGCTCGCAGCACACCCCCGCGTGAGATACCACGGGTGGTCGCTCCAATGTTCGGCGTCGGACCGATCGCCCGAGCTCTGGCCTAGCACGCTGATGGTCCACAGCGACGAGAGGAGCACGTCGTACATGACGTTTGCGTAGCGCGGGAGGTACCCGAGGCGGGACATAGTGGCGCGGGCGAAGAAGATGATGAAGGAGAGGATCGCGATGGCGAGGTTCGAATCTGTGAGTCTTGCACCGTAATGTTAGTACCATACTGGCCGGAGCTCGATCCTGCCCGGCTAGCGTCTCTCACCTCTGTGACCATATCAGAGGGATCTCCGGAGGCTCCTTGTGGTTTGCGTAGAAGTATATCCGTTTGTTCGGGTTCGAGTTCCAGCCTTCTTCGCCGCCGTTCTCCCACAGCCGCGACCTGGAGCCATCGGTGTATGCCAAACCGAAGAGCACCACCGCCGCCGTAGCGAGCGTGAGCTCCAGGCCCAGCAACATCTTGTCGACAGCAGACATACGAGTCATCGGGACGTCAAAGGCGAGTCGTCTAGAGGTGATGCGCCTGAATTACGGCCACCGTGGGCAACGCAGCGTGGATATGGGATTGAATGCATGTTCATTTAAGCACGAGAAACGTGATGTGATGGCATGGCTGGCACGGCGGCTACAACGTCCAGCGCGGCGGCTGCAGGCTCAAACTTGCTCATACTGCCGCACAGTGAGTTGCCACTGCAGGCTGACACATGGTCAAGTCTTGTGTATCTTGCGCAGTTTGAGGATAATTAAGAGGCAAAGTTCTCCTGCTACATTGGAATGATGCATTACACGTTGGCGTGGGCTTGGAGGTGATGCATCTGCTTCATGGAGGAAACAATGTTGGTGGCGCTTTGGTGGAGCGGGTTTCGGAGGGGCTTGTCTTAGGAGTCTGACAGGAGGAGCACGGCTAAAATCCCCGATTCTTTAGGCCAACGGGTTTTAAGGTATTTGACATATTTTTACTGGGATGTTGAGACTAAAATGTCTTTCTTCTTCATAGCTTCTTCGATTGATGTGTGGTTTACTTAGACGAACGATGGTTCCAGAAATAGTGTAAAGCCACTTACTCGTTGAAGTATACGAGATTGACGACTTGTGGGGTGGTTTGAACATAGTCACCTTTTTCTCTCCGGTTCGCTAAGTGCTTGTCTTGAGATTCACGCTCCTCAACCCAGCCCTCGCTCTCCTGCCGAGCTGCTTCATAACATGCTTCTGTCGAGGAGCTGGTAATGGATGCTGAGCACGTTACCATGGGTTTCACTGCACACATCCACAACACTCGCCAGACACCAGTCCTAGGGAAAGCATTTCCCAACTTTGGACATATTCTACTAAACACCATCCGGTGAGAAGTCTCTTCTCGACATCAAACATGCTTGTATTTTTGCCTACTTTGCCGTGCCTGAGGTCGGGATTGCGTTTGCTCACCTTATCACGAGCTGATTGGCGCTTCACCTGGCTGGACCTCGGTGAGCATTAGCGCCCGCGGCGGTTGCGCGGATGATGTAACCGCCTGGAACTCTTTCCAGGTCGACGCCGCATTAAGGAGCTGCCAGCTGCGAATCAGCCTCGTAACAACTCTTTCTCGCCAAGTCGAATCTCTTTCCATCCCCACCTGATCTCTTCTTTACTGTCCACGGTATGGACTAGAAACATCCGCTATCTGAAGCGCACGCAAGTCGACTCTCGATCCCCCCAAGCCATGGACCCCGCCAGCACGCGACCGGCGCCGCAGGAAGCCCCGACGATCCCGCCCGATGCTCTCGAAGCTATCGCCGCTCCGCGAGCGGCTGACGCTCTAAAACGATGCTTCATCTGCCTGGCCGATCAGGAACCTACTGACCCGCCGGGGTCTTGGGTTGACCCGTGTCCCTGCACCCTCGAGGCTCATCAGGATTGCATGATGTCCTGGGTCATCGACTGCGAGCGATCCAACAAACCTCTCCAATGCCCGGTCTGTAAGGAGAGGATTCGGATAGAGGGACCGTGGGACCCCATCGTTGCTCTTAGCGAGGTGGTTTCCAAAAAGTTTACCCGCGGTAGTCCTCTAGTGCTCTTCATGTCTCTTTCCATGGGAGTGCAGTTCAGCATGCAGATGTACGGGGCTCTGGCGATGTGGACCTTCTCCGGCCGGGATTCGTTGATGCGGTATATGCTGGGGCCGGACATGATGCTCGATGGCCGTTATAGGGGAATACGGGTGGCGAGAGAGCGTCTAGGTAATGCGCTTGTCTTGATGAACGTTGGCCCTGCCTTGCTGCTGGGACACCTCGCGCCTTGGCTCGGAAACAAGGTGTTCTTACCTTCTGCGTCTTTGGTAAGTCGAGTCGGTGGCACACCAAGAGGGAACAAAACGTTGACAAGTAATTTGGCAGTACGGCGTTTATCATGTCTTGCACGATGAGCATTTCTTCAGCTGGCCGCCCTCACCACAGCTTGCAATGACGATATTTCCTTATATCCGCTCTGCCTATCTCAACCTTTACCGAGAATTCATCACCCCCTACGAAGTAAGTCTTAACAGGAAGATTCTTGGTCTCCCGCCACTAGAGCCACGACCAAACGGCCAGCCTGCCAATAACCCTGGCGAGGACCAGCGGAATGGCCAAGGTGGGGTTATGGGCTTCCTCCAAGGCGTCTTGGATGCCCTTGAGCCCGATGACGAGGAGCATCGACATGACATCGGCGGGCAGCAAGACAACGGAATTGATGCGGACGTCAATGGTGAGGACGATGGAGTAGTGGTCGAGGTTGTCATCGAGGAGGTTATCGAGGCCCCTGAGGGTGCTGCCGGGGCCAACTTGATAGGAGTTGAGCACCTCGGCCCACTTGAGCTGAACGTTCAATACGACCTGGACAACGGGGAGCGCCCTCAGTTACGGCCAGTTCACCCTGATGATTTTGGAGGTGAGGACGGCCACGCGGGAGATCGACCAAACCTACAACCTGCTCGTCCCGTACAAGCTGGCCCTCCCGACTGGGCACCTCCGCTCGCAGACCGCAACGAACACGAGGAACACGAGGCCCCGCAAGCACCACCAGCCGGCCGCCCCGGTCTTAACATCATCCTGTCCAGCGTCTCCAACGCCATGGTCAGCGCCCTCATTCTCCCAGGCATCTCCTTCGCCATGGGCGAGTTGCTCCGGCTAGCTCTCCCCAGGTCCTGGACCGCCGCGGCCAGAAGCCCGTGGTTCCGGCCTGGGACTAACTTGGGCAAACCGGGACTGCTGCAACAGCAATGGGGACGGAGCTTGGTGGGCGGCTGTCTGTTCATGGTGCTGAAGGATGCGCTACGGCTGTATACAAAGCAGAGCAAGGTATGGGCCATGGGGATGCGGCGGGTCAAGAATGTCGAACGAACCAGGAATCGACGTCGGCAATCGATAAGCAATGCAGGAGAGGGCTCATGATGAATGTATTAGAAGGGAGTTGGGATGTTAAGGGGCTTGAAACGGCATCGGGACGTGTCAGCGGCTGCAGGTTAGAGAATAGATATCAGCATTCAGAGGACCAATTTCAACCGGTCTAGCGAATCTCTACTTTTCATCATCATACCGAATACTTGATCAACATGCCAAGCCATTGACCACTCCATTTTATTTCTATATTCTTATTTCTATCAGTAAAACCTCTCCCAGCAGTTGTCGTCCTCGTACCGTTATACCGGTTACCTGCACCATCCCCGGTAGCCTCATATCTGTCCCCCACACGCAGCTTCAGTTGCCCCACGTGGAACCTTCCAGTTGGGAGCCCAAAACCAACGTCACCCAAGTTCAACAAGCCTCACCGTGGGGCTACCTTCGAACATTGATAATTATCCGCCACTGACCTTGAACCCGCCACAATCTTCCTCTCCCTAAACTCCTCCTGTTCCAGCGTCCCTCGAGTCGCACAATAACATCCTTCGTCATGGTATGTCCCTCGCCCTTTTCCCCTCCCAGGCGATTTCCCCAGAAAAAGGGCTAACCAGAAACCTCCCCTCCTCTAGGCGTCCCAGACCACGAAGCAGCGCCTTGCGCTCGCCATCTGTGACTTTCTCAACACGTCGGCCACGGACGGCTCGCTCGACGCTGACGATCGCGACTCGGTCGACGTCGCCGTCAACTGCATCGCCGAGGTCTTCAAGGTCGACCCGACCGACCAAGCCCCCGCCGTCGGCTCGCAAAGCCTCCTCCAGATCTACTCCGTCTACGAGAATCTCAAGGCCGCCACGGACACCAAGCCCGCCAACCCGGCCGCCGCGCCCAGCACCGGTGTCGTCTCCGACGAGCAGCGCAAGCAGGCCGACGCTCTCAAGAGCAAGGGCAACGGCTTCATGGCCGAGAAGAAGTACAAGGACGCCGTCGACTACTACACCCAGGCCCTGGCCATCAACCCCGCCAACGCCGTCTTCCTTTCCAACCGCGCCGCCGCCTACTCGGCCGACAAGGACCACATGTCCGCCAAGGCCGACGCCGAGGCCGCTGTCGCCATCGACCCGGCCTACACCAAAGCCTGGTCCCGCCTGGGCCTTGCGCGGTTCGCCCTCGGCGATTCCAAGGGCGCCATGGACGCCTACGCCCAGGGCATCGAGCACGAAGGCAACGGCGGCTCCTTTGCCATGCAGAAGGGCTTTGAGACGGCGAAGCGCCGCTTCGAGGAGATGCAGGCCGACGAGGAGTTGCTGCCGCGCTCATCGCCCGGCGTCGCACCCGGCGGTGGGGCACCCGGAGGAGCTCCCCCCGGCATGCCCGACCTGGGTAGCCTGGCAGCCATGTTCGGCGGCGGTGGCGGAGGTGGCGCGGGCGGTGCGGGTGGTGGCATGCCAGACCTGAGCTCCATCATGAGCAACCCCATGTTCGCGAGTATGGCGCAGAACCTGATGAGCAACCCTGAGATGATGGGGAGCCTGATGAACAACCCGCGCCTCAAGGAGATGGCAAGCAGCTTCGGTAGCGGTGGCGGTATGCCCGATATGGGCAGTCTCATGTCGGATCCTGACATTGCTAACATGTAAGTCTTTCTCCAGTCGCACTACGTAGCTGTGACATTTCACTAACACGGGGGGTAGGGCAAGGAACATGATGGGCGGCGGTGGTGGTGCTGGTTCGCCTGGCGCCCCAGGTGGACCGAGTGCGCCTCCTGGTGATCAGGGACGGTAGACGAGTGAAATTGTGCAGCACGCTTTTGATGGATGGTAGGGTAGATGTATTATCGACCGGCGGACAACTCGTGGGATGAGCGGGTTTTCTATTGATAGATCTATAAAAGCTCCTAATGTTCCGTTACCCCATTTGCTCCGTGGTGTGCGCCGATGTCAAAGTCTCTATATGTAAGCTCGTTCTTTTTTCACGAAGCCATCCCGCCATTTTACCTACTTCCAGTTCCTTGATTAATTCACATGATATAATGATCATAGCCTAGTCTAGGTACTTTCTCTTCCTTCAGCAAAGTTCGGAGTTGCTGTTCTGTTGCAAATGATACAATACTTCCAATCGTTAACATGGTGTAGGCTAGTATTGAAGGGTTAAAGAGATCAAGTAGTGAAGTATGTGCGTGCGTACGCCATGTGTCAAGCCTGGTCAGCTCCGGATTGTGATGCTCCGCGATTACCTCCACGGCCCCTGCGACCACGAGACCAAGAAGCTCTGCCTCGTCTACCACCGCGATTAGCACCACGCTGGTTCGACAGTGCAGGCTCGGTGTCCAGAGAAGGAGGTTGGTTTTCGACACCGGATGCTGTACGTTTATTATCTACGCTCCTCGTCGTTGTTGGTGGCTTATGGCCAGGAACAGTCTCTTGGTGACATCCAGAACTCAACTTCTGGCAAAGAGGTAATTTATCAAGTTGAGTAAGCCCGGGCAAGGTTGAAGAGACAGTCGTGGGTTTGGCGTCGTTCGGTTGAGGTGGCCCTCGAACCGGAGTAAACCGTGTAATATTTGCAAGGTGGCCATTTCCGGGAGGCTTAGGTATATGAGAGGGCAAAACAGTAGCTGCCTTCAGTGGGGGAGCTGAAACACGACGATGAGCCTGAGACATGTCAGAAGAGAATCTCTCGTTTCGCCAATGCACTTACGAGGGACGCAGGCTCCTCTGTCACGTCCGGCAAAACAAACAGCTCTTTTTCGGCCACTTCCGAGTCTTGCGATGTGTGGGAAGGCTCACTCTTGGACTGTACTCGCCGTGAGTAGCGCGGGTGCTTCAGCTCAACAGCTTCCGACTGTCTTACAAGATTCGGTGCCTTCGTGGCCATTGACGGCTGCTAGGCGTCGTTGGCTTTGTCTACGTTGGTTAGCTAGGTATTTCGTCCGCCTATTCCGACAGGTAACAAACCTTCAGTTACTCCTGGATCCTGGTGGTCGGAGCGGCTGCCTTTCAAAGCCCGATTCACCGCCTGGTTGAAAGCTTTATGCCGCTCAAGTTTCTTGGGAGCATTTCCTAACATCTTTGCCTGATTTGATCCCTGATCGGACTGCGTCGGCTTGGCCTCGTCGCCGGTGTTTGGGTTACGCGCTGATGTCTCATCAAGGGCCGCAACTTCGTCAGACCATTGCAGACGTTTTGTTTCGTCATCAGATTTTGCTGCTGTTTTGGAAGATATCTCCGAGCCTGCAGATATATCAATGCTCGGTCTTTGTCGGGAGTTGCCTAAAGATCGAGGAGTGAACGTTGCGGCAACAGGATTCAATCTGGATCCCTACACAGAGATTAGAACCATTCAAGCTCCGGTACACCTGTCAGAGCTTACGTCTTTGGTGTGTTTTGGTGTCGATAGCAACCCTTCTCCGAGGCCTTTCTTCTTCTTCGAACCAGCTTCTTCAACATCTTTTGTGGTAGATGCCGGCTTAACTTTCGAGAGCTCGGTTTTGGTCTGTTCCGTAGATAAATCGTTGACAATACCTGTTTGGACCACCGCATCTTCTTTCGTCTTGTTGTCATCTTTAGGTCGGACAAATATCTGCTTCGACCAAAGATCTGCGTATCTTCCACCAGACACAATCAGCTCGTCATGACTTCCTTGCTCCACAATCTGGCCATTTTCGACTACAATGATTCGGTCTGCATTCATGATTGTTGAAAGCCGATGACTGCTCTATTAGCACTTGCCCAAATT
>JAANBC010000413.1:0-28939 GCA_014621405.1 Stylonectria norvegica | reverse complement strand
CTTGCTGCGGTGGCGCCACAGCGTGTCCTCCTTGTCGTCGCCGTCGGGGAGGTGGTCTGTGACGGCGGCAAGATACTTATCGCGGGCGGCGACCATGACAGTGAGGATAGCCTCGCTGGCGCTGCCGTGGAGCACGCCGCCGCCGTTGGTGGTGCCGTAGCTCAGGAAGGACTCGGGCAGACGCATGGCCAGGGCGAGCCAGTCGAGGACGATGGTCTCGAGCTCGGTGACGGCGGGGCTGCAGATCCAGTTGAAGTGGGCGCCGTTGAAGGTGTTGGAGTACATCTCGGCGAGGGCGGCCGGGTAGCTGCTGGAGCAGGGGAAGAAAGCCATGAACCGCGGGCTGGCCCAATGCGTGATGCCCGGGAGGATCTTGGCCGTGACATCGGCGTGGATGGCCGCCCACGGCTCTGGGTCCAGCGGCGCCGTGGCCGGGAGGAGGGGGCGGAGGTAGCCCGGCTGGACATCTGACACTACGCGCTGGGAGGAGACATTGTCGTAGTAGTCGGCGACTGAAGGGGGTGAGTGTTAGCGAGAGTATCCGTGGTAGTGGCGCAAGCTGTTGGCCGTGGACATGGCAGCCGCGGCGGAGTTGGTGATAGTAGCCATGGTGTTGAGGTTGAAGTCGAAGTTGCGAAAGTCGAAAGGCAAAAGACATAAGTGCGGGGGAGGGGTAATAAACACGCAAAAGAAAAGACGGGACATGGACATACTCTCATCAATGGCCTCCTTGGCCGCCACACGAAACTCGGCTGAATCCATGATTGCTTCTATTATAATTATAATTGCAAATCCGAATTGCAAACTGATTTCTCGATCTTTCACGCTGCTTGTTGTTTAGTGCTAGTATCGCGCGCGCCTTTGCGGTGACTTGAGAACGACATGTTTCGGAACCAATTCCGCTCCGCACTATGAGCCGAAATATCCAAGTCTTGCTTCAACCTTAAATCATCAAAGTCCTCCTCGACTCGCGGAACTTCGACTGTTGTAACTTTTATCTTCGACATTACTATTTATTCGGCGCCTCAGAGGCTCCATCATCACGTTCCACGTCTCCATCCAACGGCCAAGCCTGGCGATATATGCTGCAGCAACCAGCTTGATGTACCAACCATATGTCCTCTGATAACCAGAGCATGGCGTCTCCCAAATATAACGCCTATCCATTAGATCTATATGCCCAAAATAAGTCGAAATCGACGCCTCCCAACACTTACGGCGGGGCAGATGCACACATTAAGGTGGAAAAGAGGAAAAGTAAAAGAAATCTCTATTCTAGCGAACTGAAGAAAAACGCTTTGTGAATTGCTATATCCAGCCCGATCAATCGGCCTTGATTGCGCTGTGGTAATGTTAGCCAAGTTCATAGTGTCGTCTCTCTCGTCTTCATCGCCAGGACTTACCCGTAGATGCGTCGCACAAAGGCATACGCACTCAGGAACCCCACTGTTCCTGTCAGGAGACCGTACACGCAGCACGCCATGAAGCTGTAAGTGAAGAAGAGCATGCTGCTCACAAAGCCTGTGATGTGCAGCTTGAACAGGTAATACCACACACAGTATGCAAACACCCAGACAGAGCTACCACCTCCCACCAGGAACGACTGCCACCACCAGTTGTAGCTCTCCGAGCAGAGCTGTATGTAGATGGTCACGACCGTCACCTCCGCGATCGTCACCACAAGGATGGCCGACACCACCGCTAGGAAGCCAAAGACGTAGTAGTACCCGCTTTTGTCTTGCCACACCGACTGAAACACGAACAGAAGCTCAACGAAGATGACGGCAAAGGGGATGAGTCCTGCGAGGAGTATAGACTGAAGCGGCCTGATGTACCATGCCAGTTGCGGGATCTGTCGCGCAACCGGCGAAGTCTTGGTTGGATGCTCCCAAGTCGGGGCCTTCAAGTACCCGTATGAAGAGCCCACATACACGAGCGGGACTTGCACGCACAGCCATAGGACCACGATGGCCAGTAGCGTTCCGAACGGAATCGCCGTGCTCGAGGCTTGAGCCCACACAAAGAGGTTGAGGATGAAGACGAGGGAGAAAGCCAACCCGGGGAAGAGGAGCGCCGTGATAAGGGCGTTCCTACGATAGTCCTTGCCCTCGAAGCTCTTGAACACCCGAGCCGAGAAGTAGCCCGAGAACAGCCCAGCAAAGATGAACAGCCCGATGCCGACGCTAATGAATCCACCGCGGAAGCTAGGGTTCAGAATGCCAAGCGCACTAAGCAGCACCAAGCCGACAGCCATGAACAGGAGCTGCATGCCCGAGCCCACCAGCGGGGCAAGGAGGTATCCGAACCGTGGGGTCCGGAACACGTCGGCGTGAAGCAGTTTCCAGCCCGTAACATCCTCCAAGGCCTCGTCATCCGATGATGTGTCCGACGACGTTTCCGCATCCAGTCCTTGGTCGAGCACGCCAGGTGCCTTCTCTCGCGGTGTTCGATTGCCCGACTTGTTTCGGCGCTTGATGTGGATTTTTCCCTCTTCAACCGACGATTCCTTGTAGCCCTTGATGTCCGTCCTGATCGTCTTGGCCAGGATAATCATGACAATTCCGGTCAAAAGGCCGCAGATAATGAGTGAATTAACAATGGCCAGCCAGTGTATCCTGGAACCGTCCTCCTGGTTGACAAAGTACATGTCCCAGCGGTGTGCCCACTCGATGTGGTCGTCCTCGCGGAAGTAAACCGAGTAGGTAAATGGGATGTTCGTGGTGCCCTCGTCATCTTCGTCGTCCTCGGGTTGCGCAGGATAGTAGGACGAGTCGGGGAATTTGAGAGACAAGTCCGATGTCTTGTTAGGCGCCATGTAGAGCTCGAAACCCCCGCTCACATCCTGCAAGTTCATGGGGCAGCCCTTGCTGTCTCGCCGGCTGTCGCGGCCGATGCTCTTGGGATACACTTCGAATCCAACAATGAGCTTCTCGCCCCGCTCGCCAGCTCTTCCTCCAGCACTTCGATAACGAATCACGATCGTATGGTGGTTGTTCAGATAGTAGTGTGGTAGGCCAGTGGTTGGCGAGTATTCCGTGTAACCCAGCTTGAACCCAGCGGCATAGTACTTTCTCGTCTTGTCGACCGTAACGAAGCTTGTTGCGCCGGGGAGGTTGTCGACAATCCACTCAGAAACATACCCATCACGCACCATTTGCTTGGCTCGCTTCAAGTCTTTCCGGGTCACTTGTTTATTGCAGAGCAAATTGCACTGCTTATCCTTGGCCATCTGCAGCTCGATATCCGACGCCTTGATGCGGTCGCCGCGAAGCACCTCGCCCAAATTCAGCGGTATACTTTGGCCGCTGAGCAAGCCACCGCCGACGCTTTGGTGGCCAGAGGGAGGGCAGACGAAGGGGAGGTCGTAGTAGGCATATTGCAGTTGGGTATTGTCGGAATATGCCTTGTTCACCAGTAGTGGTACCTGCTCACCGGTCTTGTAACTTTTGACTGACCATCCTGTTCGCTGCAGTTAGCGAACCATCCGAATAGGTGCCATGACTTGTTCTCAGTGTCCTACCTGGGATGTAGAAGCCGTTGACCGGACTCAGTATCAGGAAGGAAACTAAGCCGCCAAGGCCAGCTTTCAGTGCTCCAACCATGGTAGCGCCCTTACAGCTCGTACGAGGGCTATCGATGCATGCAAATGATGGTCCGTCGCAATCGACGAGGCCGGAAGGCGCGAGTCGAAGATGCCCGTCGAGTCCGACGCGTCAAGCGAAGGATGCTGGAAGCGAAACTCGTGCAAGAGGCTTCGGAGAGGTGGTGATGTTCGACTTCGACTTGGCTCCAGGGGCTCCCCTTGATCTGTTGAGTGGGTGTTCGCTGACAGATGGAAGATGCGGATCGAAGTAAGAAAAACGAATGGAATCGGTACCGAGTACCAGGCGTAAGAGGAGGAATGCAGCGGCGTCCAATGGAGCAGAGAGTCGATGGGCAAGGAATCCGGGCCCTGTTTTTCTGCTGATCAAGATAAGAGCTTGTAAAAGTACGTATAAACAGGTCTCGTCGACAGAAGAGCCAAGGGACAAAACAATGTCTGGGGATTTGGGTATTGGGTTTGGGGGAGAGACCGGGAGAGAAGCCTGGGAGACGAAGACAGTCCAAAGACGGGAGCCGCGGGAGATAAGGGTTCTGCTGGGGTTGAAGTTCCCCAACGGCCAATCATGTCTTCCACAACAACAGGTCTTATGTAAGGCACGGTTGGCCGTGCGGCAGTGTGGCGTCCATGGATTCTATGCTGCAGCGCTCCTCATCAACTGTCCAACGGCCCTGCTGGGCAACTCCCTTCTAGGGGCTTGGGGCCCAAATGGCTTTTCCAGGGGTCAAATTCTAAGATAGAGAGCACCTCCCCTGACGAGTGTCTTTGCAGACTCAACCCTGGTCCGCCAATCAGCGCCGCTGTACTGGATCTAATGTTGAGTGCAATTCTGGGGCCTGTCCAGGGGCTAACTTTTTTAGTGCCTCTCGTTTGGATGCTCCGGCCCAGGTCCGAAGAGATCACCGAGCGGCCACGCTCCACGTGTCTCAGTTCTGTGGCTATTTCTTCTGTGGCTCTTTACTCTGGGGCCCTTTCTTCTGTGGCTTCTCTGTGGCGTCTTATATTCACCAACCGACGACAATAGTCATCCTGGACTGGACATCAAATAAGAATTCGCTTGTACTCCCAGCTTTAAAGTAATATCCGGGGCTTTTTGAACTCCTTCGTGGTACCGTGTACGATACTGTGGACATGCAGTGGGTACATGCATCAAAGGCCCAATCAACAGCAATTTTTTCGGGACGTGCTACTCGGTATGGATGTTCTTGCAGGTATTCTCCGTCACATGTAATTAGTGCTGAGGACGTCCATCCCGCATCAGAGACTCAGCGTCATATCGACGTGCATTGTCAGAACAAGCGTCCCGCTTGTGATTGAATTCTGTCGACCTTGCTCAGTATCCATGTATACCTGTTTGTAGCAGCACGCATCAAAGAACCTCTCTCCCCCGAACTCACATGTGGGTGAGTGCATGCGTGGGCAAGTAGGGCAAGTATGGTTGTTTGGCTCGAGTTCCTGTCACACAACATCATCCCAATATACATTCGAGTTCTACACAATAGACAATAGATGCAAGTTGTTACCAGCCAAGACCCCAGCAGGCCTATGCCTTGAGTCAATTAACCCATTAAGCCGATCACCAGCAAGGCAAAGGGAGGATTGAGAGTATGTGAGAGAATTATAATTGTGATTGTATCATCATCATCCAAACTCAAGGCTAGCTAGCTAAAATACCACAGAAGACAGGTTTTCCCAACCAAACCCGTTAAAGACGTGCTTTTCAATCCGCCCAGAAACTCCTCGCTCTTTGCAAACAGAATCCATATAGCCAAACCAAAATGCCAACGTTTTGTCCCTTCAATTATAATTATCCCCTTCATTAAACTTCGGTCGATTTATCATCCATCTCATGCAACGGGCACCAACCGATGGCTCAAGTTCTCGTATCCCGGGAGGCTGCTGTTGCCCTGGAACCGGCCAGAGGGAACCTGCATGAGGCGCGGGCTAAGGTGCATATCCGCCGCCTCCTCTTCCGCTTGGGCCATGGCCGACTCGAACGACGGGAGGTCGTCGCCGCGTAGCTCCGCGTGCAGCTGCTCGACGGCCACCTGCAGTGGCACGTTCAACGAGATGTTCGTGTTCATCGGGCCCACCGACAAGGTGAGGTGCAGGATGTAGGAGCGAGAGATGAGGCAAGTGTGGAATGACGGGAGGAAGAACTTCTTGTTCTGTGTCGGGAGCGCGAATGGGATGTCGAGCGTCGCCACGTGCTGGGTAGGTGACTTGGCAGACTTGTTGCGCCGAGAGCTATCCGACTCTGAGGACTCGCCTTCGGCCCACGTGCTGGAGTATCCAGAGTCTCGTCGCGACGTCGACGCTTCCTCCTTCGCCCAGGAGACGGTTTCTAGGGGAGCCATAGTGAGGGGGTTGGTTGTGGAGTAGTTGAGAGCAGGGTTGACGCGGTAGGTGACTCGGCCTCCCAGGTTGGGGAGTCCTTCCATAGGTGCACTGCTGAAGAAGGTGAGGGCCTCAAGCTTAGCAGCGATAGAATTGATCTTGGGAGGAGCCGCATCTGGCGAAGCAGGGTCGAACTCGAGCTTGATCCTCAAAGCCGACTCGGACATGCGGTACGCATCTGCAGAGAGCATGATGGCGCTCGGTTGTGAGGCAGTGGCAGTGAGCTTTCCGGACTTTGTGGAGAAGATGTTCTTCCGAATAGCCTTAGTCTTGGAAAGGCGGTATCGCTCATCAGCGGCCGTGATGTCGAAGGGAGCATCCTCAGGAAGCGACGGCATGACCTTCAGCAGCTGCTCGCCCTGTAGCGGTACCGTCTTGCCCTCCTCGGCAGTCTCCCGGTACGCTCGTGCCTTGATGGCATACTCAATCTGGGCCATCTCGGGAGCTTGGTCGTTCTCCTCCCAGTAGCCCATTGAGGGCGGCAGCCGAAGGTGCTGCTCGCGGACACCCTCGTTCTCCACGCGGTGGCTGCAGGCGCTGAGGGTGAGCTGGTGCGGGACGACGAAGTCGAAGGGGATGTTGTAGGTTCGCCGGCCTTGAAGACACGGGGGTTGGGGAAGTCGGCAGCGCGGATGGGCATGCGCAGCTTCAAGAACGGGCGGTGGGAGTATGTGGCGTACTGGTTGACAAAGTCAACGCGGGTAGCGGCGGTGCCGATGAAGATGATCTCAAAGTCATCAAAGGGAACGTCGCGCGGGTGGTTGATGACCACATGGCCCGAGATGGAGGAGCCCGAGGTGTAGACCTTGGCCCCAAAGTGGTTGTCGATCTTGATGTCGACGTTGGACTTGGGAACCTTGCGGCTGCCGCGGGGGCTGTTGTCTGTTGAAGCGGACATGATGTTGATGATGTCGTTGGAGATCTTCTTCAGATGGGAGCTTGGAAGGGTCGCCATCGTGATATACGACCGTCGTCAAATAGCTATATATACGTTTTGAGCTGCTGAGGTGCTTGCAGGGGTGGGGAAAAGTGGTGTAAGCTTGATGTAACCAAGTGGGTTTGTTAGACAAAGTGCTGGTGGCCTTGGGCTGAGTGAGTGAGGTCTTGTGGTTCTAGGCTCCGGTGGCGAGGCAAGATATATATTCCTTTGGACGAAGCCATGAAAGTCGGAGTCTTGTACAAAAAGTGAGTCAACGACGAGCGCGAGGCGTAGATGACCAAGCTGACGGATTAGAAATGAGGCTCCAGCGCAACGCCTTTGCAGCGCAGATCTGACATCGCGGGACGACATAGGGCGTCGTCGAGTGACTCCTGCGACGCCCTTTGGTTTCCGAGCTAGCAGCAAGCAACCTTGGAAGTGTGAACCTAAGTGTCGTGGAGCTAGTCTCACGGGCTCGCAGCCACCATGTCCCAGAGCAGCGAGGAAAGGCATCTCCGGCAGCGCGTGGCAGCGTGTGGTAGCGGCGGACGGTACCCCTACCTCCTTGGGTCTCCTTCGTACCGGTACATTCGATGAGAAGAGACAGTGGGCAGGCAAAGCAGGCTATTGAGCGAGCCACGACGACTGGGATTAGACACATCGTGCATGAGTAGCGCGCTTTTGCGTTCCCTGAAGGGCCTACCCGCTACGCTAGCATCGAGAGACTCGCTCACGGGCCCTGAAGCCTCGTCTCTCCGTTCTCGTCTGCTCGTCGTTGTTGACGAGAGTGTCACTCCGAGTCCTCGGTGAAGGTGAAATTTGCTCGGACGAGCAGGGGATCAAAGGACAAGTCATCAGCCGCTGTTGTTGTCGTGCCAGAGCAGAGCAGAGCCGGCCCGTTTCGAATCCAGCTTGTCCAAGCTTAGTTGATCAAGGCATTGACTGACAGAGCGCTTCCGTAGTCGGCTGTTGACTGGCATTTCACACGCCGGAGAGTCAGTCATACAATACTGGTGAATGGTAGTGTTGGTGGTGGTGCTGGTGGAGGTGCTGGTTGTTAGTGTATATCGAGGGTATATCGAGATGGCGGACGCGCAACCAACAACCCTGATGATCAAGGATATCTTGTGTTTACTACAGCCACCAGTATGTAAATTCGGACGTGCACTGGGGGGATGAATGAGCGATGGAAGATAAACTGGAACGGATGACTTCATTCGAGAGCAGATTGCGGGGATGGATGATGATGTGGCGAGTGTGTTGGTGATGGTTGATAAATGTACTGTACTTCAACTCCAGGATTCTTGGTTTCGATATTGCTGCTATTACTACATGTGGTATCCAATGGTATTCTGTGTGTAGGCCTAACAAATTCTGAGGGAGGCGAGTGTGGACGTGCCAACAATGGTGGTGGTGAGTTGCTGCCTCGAGTTGAGATCCAATGCTTTGATCCCTTGATCCCTACCTCCCATTCCATCCGTCAATACCAATCATCTACACCGTGTCAAACGTGCTCCATGATGCATCCACATCCATGAACATGCCCCGTGCCCTCCTCCGATGTCCCAGGCACAAGCGTTGTCGGAAATTCACTCTAAAAGCTCCATCCCTGTCGCGGTTTCCGGTCCCCTGTGCGGCAGGGCTTGCTGGCTTGTCGCCTTTTTGAGACCCTTCACGATGCTTTCGTCTTTCCCTCTCTGGTCTGGTCTGGAGTTTTCGCACACGCTGCCCGACTCCTCCCCCCCTCCAGCTAGTTTTTCTCTTCTGTCTCTGTTTTTACGTGGCCTCTCCCCTTTCACGATGTCGCATCCCTGGGGTCACGATGGCGGGCTGCCTTGTCCCCGCTGTCGCGAACGGAATCGCCGTTGCTGCTACGAGAGCCCAAGCTGGAAGCGAAACGAGTCGCAGTCTGGACCGTGACCGTGACTGGGAAGAGTTTTGCTCTGCTGGTCCGGCCATGGATCGGAGGTCTTGATTCTAGTAGCTTGCAATAGTAATGAGTTGAACCATGAACACTTGTGAAATAATTGTATTCCTAGATGTAGGCTTGGGAAACCTGGGGGACTTTATGACAGGTTGCATTTTGCAACAACACCAGCAGCAACGGAACAATAGCAACCCCAAACATTGAGAAACCCAGCACCAGCACCAACAATGCATAGCATCTAGATTATGGCCCATGGTCTGATTGCGGGGAGAAAAGGAAGCTTGGGTATCTCCTGGCGGTTGTCGATGAGACGGGATGTGGGATGGAGATGAGTGGAACCGGCATCCATGTGATGTGATGCATCAATCATCTGGGAAAATCCGCTCTCTTGCAGTTTCTTCTGCTTCTCTCTGATGTGATGCATGCCCTACTAGCCCCCGGCCCTGCTGGGCACGGTATGGCCCGCCGCCGCCCGCCGTCCGTCCCTGGATGATCTTGGCCCTTCTCACCATGTTCTGCGGTTTCGGTGTTGGTTGGTTGGCTGAGCTCGTTGAAATCCATGAAGGCGACGAATTCACGACTCAACGACGAGAATGCCAGTATTGAGAGGCCATCTAACACGCCTCCGACGACAGAACCCCGTGTATGGTGTATGGTGGCATTGGTATGTGTGCGTGGTACGTATTAATATTCGCAGAGGCTGGAGGTTCATTTCTCGTCGTCCTGACGCCATCCGATATCGCCTTTTCGCAAACGCGTTGGCATCCGTCCCCATCCCTTTTGGCTGGCTCAGCCGACCCAGAAAGCTTTTTCGGAAGCATGCCACTATCTCCACCGGGACTCGCCTCCCAGGCCGTGCAGTGGAGGGGACGTGCTCGATGACCTTGATGTAAAAATACATGTACCGGTACATGGACTTGAGAGCATGAATCCATCGATGGGACGTCTCCACTAACTCTACAGGGCACCGCACACCAGCTGTCCTTCGTCCCGTCTTTTCCATCCATCCACCACGACATGCACTGCTAGACTGGCAGAATATTCAAGCTCCATCGCCATTTGGCTCTGGCTCTGGCTCTGGTTCCCGTATTAATCATTATTTTCAGGCTGCCAGGCACTCTCACTCCTGTCTCCTCCTCCCTCCCACCGCTTCTCCTCCCTTTTTTCTTTCTCCTCCTCCACAACACCGCTCTCACTCCGGTATCCAGCTTCTCCCTCATCCCCTCACCTTTCCCTCTCCCTCTTCCCCTTCATCCTTCATCAAGTTCTACTATTCGTACATCTCCACAGCTCCAACGGGCCGACGTATGTAGGGGTCCATGCCCCATCCCATGTCCCATCTGCAAACCCCATCACCCATCACCAGTAGCGTGCCCTCCTATTGGCCGTCTCCACGTGAGGCTACCAGCCGTGCAGCTCCACCGTGTCAAACACAAGGCGTGGATGGCATACTCAGTGGGTTGACTAAGCAGCTACGCTGTAGGCCCCCCACTTTTCTATTAAAAAGGTGGTTGTAAAACCTGTTTCCGCGTTAAATACATTTCCTTTATAAATACCTTCTATTATATAGATAACAGCTAATTTATAAGATAATAAGCTTAAATTTATATTATATATAGATAGATATTAAATTAATAGGATATATAATTTTAAGCTTAATTATATATAAATTAGTAATATTATAATAGTTATAACTCTAAAGATTAGTATTACTGCCTCTTTAGAATAATAATTTAATAGCTAGCTACTTATACTACTAATTCCTCCTCTTCTTCCTTATTTAAATATACTATATAGCTATAATACCCTATTCTATTATTAAATTTATATTTAAGCTTAGCTTAAGTCTCTTCTTCTAATTTAGCAATTAATTTAATATTATAATTAAGTTATAAAAGCTTAAATATTAAAGCCAGAAGCCTATTAGCCTATAGTATAAGTATAATTTTAATACTACTACTTCTGCTTCCTCCGGCTAGAAACGCCTCTTTTAGGAGACTTAAAGAGATTAATATAAAGTTATTAATATTAGCTTCTTTAATAGCTTTGATTTTATTATTTATAGCTATTATAGCTAGGCCAGCTTTATTAGTAATTAACAGGGGGGGTGATAGGGTTAATAGGGCTAACAGGACTATATTTTAAAGGCGCCTTTTATAGTAGATATTCCAAGTAATAGCCTGCGGTATTAGATTAAGGTCGCATCGAGGGATTATAGCCTAAAGAGCAACTCAAGCTATATTATTAGAAGCTTTATTCTAAAGAGACCTATTAAGCTTAAATAACTCCCTAATAGTCAGTAGTATAAGAGTATTAACCTAGGCAATCTACTCTAAGTCCTATTTCTTTTTAGCAGCAATTCCAGCATTACTATATAGCATAGGCTAGCCAGCTCAAGCTGCCTTTTTAACTATAGTAACTTCCTTCCGTAGCTTGCGTAATATAACCTCGCATTACTATATCTCCTTTTATAGCAGCTCTACTTAGCCTTATACTGCTTATTACTTAATATTTTCTCTTAATTAAGTGACTATAAAAGCGCTATTACCTAGTCCTTATATCTATTTTAAAGTCTTTATGCGCTAAGAGTCAAGAAGGCAGTGTTTTTTATAATATATAATAAGGTCTTTCTATACTAATTATATAATAATTATAAGATTAAGGCATATAGCTATATTACTAATAATATAGCATATTAGGCTGCTTAGGATCTTAAGCTTCTTCCAAATAGCTTTAAGCTGCCTCTTAGTCTTTCGCAGCGAGACCTACTAATAGCGAATTAATATAGGAAAAGCCGGCTTTACTTAATCTTATACTTTATTTTAAAGAGGCTGTAATATAGCCTTAGGCTTAAAAGAATAAAGCCCTGACTTCTCCTAGCTAATATAGATATAATAGGCTTTAAAAGCTGCATTATATAGCTTATCCTACTAATATAGGAAGTTAAAGCAGGTAATTATTATGCTGCCTTTTTTAATAAAGTCCTAAAGCTTAGCTTATTACTTCTTTTTAAGGTGTTAATATATACTAATATTAAGAGGTTAAAGGATATAACTAGTATAAGAAGGCAGTTTAAAAGGCACTATATTAAAGAGATTATAATATTAAATAAATTCAGGGTCCTTATAAGCTAAAAATCCGTCTATAATAAGCATATAATATATAGTCTTAGTCATTTAAACTATAATACTATATTTAAAGTTAACTTCCTAAATCGCCCTTATAACTTCTAAAGGAATATTAAAATAGCTCTTAATAGTATTATAGCCGGCAAAGCTCTTGCTAATAGTAAAGAAGTTACAGTTAAAGTGCTATAACTACTATAAAGCCTATTTTATATTATTATAACCTGTTAAAGTCTATATAATAACTATATCCTTCTTAATATCAGCTATAATATATTCCTTAAGTAGTACCTTTACTAATAGTATTAGGAATAATAAAATTACCTTTTTAGCGGTATTAATACTATTAATTAATATAAGTAACTCCTTATTACTAGGTTAAAAAATTATTAGCCGGCAGTTCTTTTTTATATAAGTATAAATAATCTTAAAGTTATCTTTTATCTATCTAATTTATAAGGGAGTCTTATTAAAGTTCTATAGGTTATATTATAGTATATAAAGTACTATTATTATAGCCCTGAATTCCTTAAACCAGTTACTTAAATAGCTAACTTTAAGCTTTATATTAGTATAAGTTATCTCTTTAACTTAGCTCTTATTAATATATAGCTTAGGATGCTGCTTTTTAAACCTTCTAACCTAGCTCTTTAATATAAGCCTAGTTAGTATGCCTTTGTAATATTAGCATATAAAGCTTATATAGTTCTATATATAGGACTCTATAAGTATAAAGGAGCTGTTTTTAACTAGTATTATATAGAAAACCAGTGCCTTTTCCTCTTTAATTATTAAAGCCTAAGGATAGCTGCCTTTATAAGAAAGTAAAAGAGGTAAATTGGCTTATAATAGTTTTATATATTTTTTTTATAATACTAATATTACTATAATATAAGATAGTGACCTTAGTTATTATAAAGTCGCAAAAGACTGCGGGGTTAGTATATATTATATATATTTAGTTGCTACTATAAAGATATATATAAGCTGCGCGTATTGCATAGTTAGAATTAATTTTTATAAAAGATAATATTATAAAGAAAAGATTTAGGTAATAATAATTATATATATTTTATCTTAATTAAAGTAGAAATAGTAATATTACATATATTAGAAGGTATTTATAAAGGAAACGCATTCGACGCGGAAACGGGTTTTGCAACTACCTTTTCAATAGAAAAGTGGGGGGCCTACAGCGTAGCTGCTTAGTCAACCCACCGAGTAGTGTGTGTGGCAGCTTACGATACACAAGGCTGATTAATCCCCCTAATTAAGAACTGCCATCTGGGCATCTTGGAGTCACATATGTTTATCAATCTCTCTCCGGCGCAAAGCGCAGCCAACGCTAGCCGCTTTCTTGTGCTCTACGCCCTACGCCGTTGACAGTTGACATCATGGCGTCCATGTCGTTGTTCCCGAATCACTTTAGGCGAAGTTGTATATTCCTGCTTTCGTTGATGCTATGCCCTTTGTAGACATGGCATGTCAAGTCATGACTCCTGGATAGGGACCAAACGGAGAGACTTTTCACCTTGTTTGTGTAGCTCTGTGAGCTATCTTGATAATCCATCAGTCTTGCTAAGCATTCATCCGATAGCGCAACTTGTCATTGCGATTGTCTGACTCAACTTCCAACTACATCGCAAGATCGCAACATGACACTCCTTTAAACTGGCCGAGCGAACGCTCTTCGTTGACGGCTGCTAGCCATGGCTCTCAGATCCTTAGATCACCAAACAACATACTCTTGCACTATGCTCTTTTCCCCGATTAATTCGGGGATAATCGAGAATATTCACATCATCAACACCGACTTACATGACACGGCTCCTCACACTGTATCGAAGCGCTGAGAGCTTGAACTTTTTTGGAGAAACGCACACGCGGAGCTCAATTGCAACGGCTTTGGGTCATTACTCCAAGCGTGTTTGAGTATCGATGACTGATAAAGACACATTTATCATCTATGAGTTGCGAAGCACCTTCAATATACTTGAAGTCATAGTGCTCGTAGTGTAACTTTCACTTAACCTCGTTTTGTTGCCCTATCAGCGTCAACCATGCAGGCCTTTCACATAACCTGAAAGGCAACACAGTAATACACCACCAGAGAGAGCAAGGAAACTTTAAAGCTGGCTACTCATCCATCCCTTATTTTCTCGTCTTCTAGTCTCGTCCTGTTCATCCTTATCTGTTAAGCCAGCTCTATAAAGAGAAAGATGATCTCAAACAGTCGCAAATTGCAATTCTTCCTAATACGTACATCTTACACGTCTTCTTCCGGCCGTATGCAAGGTAGATCACGTCACATCAAATCCCACATCACCTTCCCTAGTAAGTCTCCCTATCTGACTTACACCTAGTCGTGCCACGAGATATACAACATGATGCCCGCTCCCAGCGCAACTGCGGAGAACTGCACCAGCATCTTCCGGAACTCGGGCCCCTTGTTCGGCCCCGTCTCCAATAGTTCGGGGATGACCGACACCGTGCCGACGTACAGAAACGTCCCCGCCGTGAACGGCAGAAGCATATCTCCCCAGGACTACAATGGCGCAAATGTATATCAGCAAACACGATCCCACGCATCTCAGGCGTTCAATAAAGAGGCGCGACTTACCAAGCTAGTTCCCCAGAGACCTGCGTTGCGCGCCAGCGGGTCGTCGCTCGTCGGGCCGCCAAACTCCTGCACCGCAATACCAATCAGCGTACCCAGCAGGGCACCGATGGCCGTGATGAACTGCGATCCCATAGCCTGGCGCTTGGTGAAACCTGACTGCACCAGCAGCGCAAAATCTCCCACCTCGTGGGGGATCTCGTGGAAGAAGACTGCAACAGTCGTCGTGGCACCAATGGTAGGCGATGCGTAGAAGCTGGCCGACATGGCGAGACCATCGGTGATGTTGTGCGTGAAGTCGGCACTGCAGAATGTGATTAGTTAGGGTCTTGCTGAGAGCGCCGGGATGTCTCATGGGGAAACTTGCATGAGGTTTAGATATCCTCCCAGCTTGACACTTGGGTTGATCTCCTTCTTGTCCACAGCAACGTCTTTGCCGCCCTTCTTGCTCTTCTTGCGCGACTTGACGTCTCCGTCCTTGACGTCTACACCCGTCGCCACAGCCTTGTCGTCAACATGTTCATGGCCATGCGAGTGGTCATGGCCCGCACCGCCCGTCGCAATGCGCAGACCCTTGTCCATGGCCACGAACACCATGAAGCCCACGAGAATGCCCAGACCCAGGATCAAGTTGCGGTTCGGCTCAACCAGGACGAAGCGCACGCTCTCGTCATGGTCCTCGCCCACGAAGATTTCGGGGAGCAAGTGGAACAGCGTATCGCCCAGCAGCCCACCGACGGCAAAGGCAACCATGACGGACAGCGACGCGGGGTCGATGTTGGTCGGGCAAAGCGCGAGCAGGAAGTTGGGCGGGCCCGAGATGTAAAGCGTCGCGAGGAGAGCGTTGACGGCGGGCGAGCCAGGGAAGAGCACGGCGAAGACGCGCGCCGAGAACGAGTCGGGGGCGGCGGCATGGTGGGCGTGTTTCGCGGCGTTGAGCTCCTGGACGATTGGGCACGACTGTTTCACCGAGAAAAATCAGATCCCTTGCTATCAAGAGTAGTTACAATAGCAAGAATGAAGCATACCTGTAGCTGATGATCCAGCTCTTGGAGGCTCAAGCTGTCGATGGCATGGCGATCCGCGACCTTGTGCGGCGCAGCGCCGGCATAGACGACGGCTGCGAGAAGGGACAGGCACAGCGCCGACAGGTATGTCTTCCGTAGTAGAGCCATGGTGTTGGCCATGGTTGACGACGGTTCAATGGCTCACGAGAAGCGTGTAGTTTTGGGGAGGGAGGTTCGAACTTCGCGGGAGGACAGATCGGCCAGGGTTGGTTATCAAGTTCTACTGCAGTTCCAGCTTATCCACCGGCTATCCACCTAAAATACAGGGGGAGCTGAGCTGGGCTAAGCTCCCGTCCTCCGCTTGGAGCGCCGAAGCCGCAAGATCGGGCTATCGGCGACCCGAGCACTTCATCCGCGATGCTGTGGACAAAGAAAACATGATTCATGCACGTTACCTTATTGACGTCTTGATTGGGGTACTTGCCTTATTCTCATAGAAGAAACGTTGCAGCAACGCTGTGATTGTACCATAACAATGTCACATCTCGATCAAGACACAGGCCGTCCAAAAGATGGTCACGCGATCTTACAATAACCGTGTAAATAAAAACACATTTCAGGTAGATGAATATTGCACGTTTATTTCATTGGCTTCTATCAGGCGCCGTCTATTTTAGGAATCAAATGAGTGTTTTGTCCGATATAATTATCCAACCATGGTCCCCATGCCAGAATGCAAAAAAAGGCCAGCAACAAACCGCGGCCATAAATACAGACGATCTTCTTCATGTGCCCCGAACGCGGGGCAAATCTATAAGTATGTACATGGCCCATCTATACCAAGCGCCATTGCTCGATAAGATAGCTGCAAGGGGGAACATCGATTAAAATATGTGTATGCGAGCCCCAGTCTCGTCAACTAGAGCAAAGTTCGTTCAATTGCATGACATTTACAACACAGCAACGGCCAGGAGCAGAGCAACCGCGGCGGCGCCGAGGGAGTTGAGCTGGTTGGAGCCGCTGATGGGGACAGTGGTGGAGGTAGGGGTCACGGGGTTGTTGGGCGAGCCAGTTCCCGAGGCAGCTCCGGAGCTGGAGCCGGAGTCGGGGCCAGATCCAGAGCCGGAGCCAGAGCCGGAGCCAGAGCCACCGTTGCCAGAGCCGGAACCGCTGGTGGAGGAGGCAGTGGGCAGGACGGTGGTCAAGGTAACCTTGCCGCCGTTGCCGCCGGTGGCAGTGCCGTTGGTGTAGCTGCCGCTGTGAGGAGCGCTAGTAGCGGTGGAAGTACCGTTGCCAGTGACAGAGGGCGCGGAGCTGGCAGAGCTGTGTCCGTGACCAGCACCGTTGCCGTTACCGCCAGCAGTCTTGGTAGAGGTAGAGGTGGAACCGCTGTGCTTTCCGGTGGCGGTGGAAGATGCGGATGCGGATGAGCTAGACTTGCTGATGTTGTCGCAAGAGAGGTCAAAGAGCGGCTTGCCGTTCAGGTCGGAGCCGAGGACACCGAAGCTGGGGTTGGGGGTGCTGGGCGCCGAGTCCTGGAGAGTGTACCACCAGACGTTGACGCTGCCGAACATGGGGCATCCAACCTCCTCCCAGTAGGTCCTGGCGTTCTTGGTGGACGGGATACCTTCACCAGACGTCTTTCCGCCGACGGGCCAGCCAGTCTCCGTAATCCAGATATCCTTGCCTCCAGCAGCGTTCTTAACCTTGGTCAAAGCGGCCTCGAAAAGATTCTTGCCCTCGGAGATGGAGTTGGGCTTGGTGTCCTCGAAGTAGGGGTAAGTGTCCATACCAACCCAGTCACAAGCCTCAATGAGAGCATTGTTGGAGTCGTTGGAGTAGGCGTTCCATGTGTCGACGTGGCCGATGGGGACACCGCTGAGGCAAGTGCCCTTGATGGCCTTGCGGACCTCGCTGATGTAGTCAACGAGAACATCGGGGTTGGCACCGGGGTTCTCCTTGGCCGCGATTCCAGTGGGAGAGTTGCGGTAGAGATCCTCGCTACCGACGGAGATGCCGGCAACAAGGTCGTCGATCTGGCCACAGTACTGGTCGATAGTGTTCTTCAGGGCAGCAATCTCAAGGTCGAAGGCATCCTGACCGGCAGAGGCCCAGAGACCGAAAAGCAAGCTTGTCTTGGTCTTGATAGCAGCGGGAATAGCCGAAATGGGGTCAGTGGTGGTTCCTCCTTGCTATGAGGCACTAGGTTAGCATACGCGAGCTGGTAGTCTTGTCCAGCGAGGGAGACATACCACCATGGTGTACAGACGAGCACTGGTGAAAGCACCATCAGTGCCATCGAGGTTAGCAGCAGCCTTGAACTCGTTCTCGAAGTCGGTCTGGGCCTTGACGCTGCCATCGGTGAATGTGGAGCCGTAGTTGAAACCTTGGTAGGCAGCGCTCGCCGTAGAAACGGCGGCGGCCATGGTGAATAAAGAGTTGATAGAAGGCATTTTGAAGTAAGCCGGGAGACCGGTGGACGAAGGGATTCGAAGTTCCTGGTTGGAATAAAAAGAATATATTCAAGTAGAGGCAAACTTGAAAGGTAGGATGCTGGAGGACACTGAAACGAGTGAGTAGTCCTTGAGGTCCGGGTATGATAATGATAGAGAGAGACGGGTATGAAGGAAGAAAGGGAGAAGAGAGCCAAACGAAGAGGAATACGGGGAGGTGGCAGACAGAAGAAGGTGAAAGACAGTCCACAAAGGAAGCAGAGACATCCAATAGCGAAGCCGCAGACTCAGACGGCCTGCGGTGCGGTGCCCTTGACCGGGATACATGGCCATGGCTCACCCTTGATTAACGCTTGCCAAGCAAAAGGTACGCGATGCAGGATGAACAAATCCTGGCAAATCGAGGCAATGGCGTCCCCGTGCTCCACTGGTACCTGATCCACCGATTCCACTCCCTCCACTAGAAGGGAGCCACTGGTGCAGGTCTGCCAACAACTTGCCAGCACAAGCTCGACAAGCAAAGCAAAATGCAAGGAACCCGGTTGGAGATGTCGCCCCTAACCCCACTTAGGATGAGTTGACGAGGCCATGGACTCGTGGGAGGAGGATGTGGTGGATGGCTGCGCGGCTGTGGGCTGCTGGGACTGGTCCAGGGAGACAACTGACAAGCTGCCAGGGCGGCTCCGTCAAAACCCTGACTTTGTCTTTGTTGTGCGATGCCTCGACATTGAGTTCTCGTGGATACAAAGGCGTCTTTCATTCTTCCCCTAAATGAGTGCCTGAAACATTTTCTAGAGAAGCAACAATAACAACAACGCTGCCAACAGTCATGAAGACATGCCGTACACACAGGGATCTCAAAGACAAGAATAGCGACGCCAAAGCAGGCCCACCCGCAGGGGGGGCCATGGCTTCAACTCGCGCCGGGACTCCGGGAGAGTCAAGCTCCATCGCCGAGCCTGTTTTCCGCGCTTGTTGGCCGCCAACGGTGGACGGCAAGGACGGGTAGCGTTTGGCCCCTTGGGTCCCTGGGATTGGGCTCGGGCTCTTGAGATACTGGCCTCCGGGGGTCTTGATACGAGTGTCAACACGTCATGCATGGGTCGACGACGCCGACCTGCAACACTCACATGCCATGGACGGGCTTGCGGGCATGAGTAGAAACCTGAGGCTGCTGAAATGGCAGAAGGGAGGGTCTCGGGAGGGTTCTTTTGATCTCGATCTTCAAGGCTCGGATGACGCGGTTTTCAGCGGTCCATCCAAGGAAGCAACTGGATGGGCGGCCAAGTGGAGAATGGAAAACTCTTAACGCCTCGTCGCTCGCCGTTGGATGCCACCTTGGGCCCGGCGGATAGGAGTTCTAGCGAAGCCGGCAACTAACAAAGAAGACCGGCGCCAGAACGTTGCGTGTCAACGTGCGTGTCTGTTGTGTGTGTGTGGGAGAGAAAAAAGGACTCGTCAGCTTTGTTCATGTGCTTCTGCTTGTGCCTGTGCCTGTGCCTGTCCTGGCTCGTGCCCCTTGCAGAATCGAATCCACCATCCACATCGGGAAACCCTCGCAACCGCTTTTAGGCAATCCCGCGGAACGCGAAGGGTCCACTTGTTCCAAGCCTCAAAAAGCAGGGAACCAAGGACGGTAATAATAAACATGAACACATCCATCCCTAGGATGTTGAACCCTTGATGCTCAGGCACAGAACCAACAGTCTCAGGCACGACATTCAAGAACGGGGTCATCAGACATCCCCATGATAGCAAATCATCACCACACATTATTATGCATCATTAATAACAGGTCTGGTCGGGGTTGTAAGCTTAGTACTATATCTGTTACGACGAGGATGGCCATTAATGAATATGAAATATATACTGGTAAAGATAAACGTCACAACACCCACTCGATAAAGAAGGAGGCCGTTGAATCCAAAACATGATGAACCCACTCACTCTATCAACCCGGCTACATCCACGATAACTCCGACTCTGCAACGTCAGCCCTGTTCTCTTATGCCTACCACCACCACAGCGTCCATTCTACGAATAGCAACAAGTCAAATTACCACCGCTGCCCTCCAAGGTGGTCAGCCAGCCCGTTGTCTTGCACTGCATCTTTAATCTCATTGACTCCAGTGTTTTCATATCAGGCCCTCCAACCAACGCCGTGGAGTCTGTTTACATGTCAACCATGCGAGACAAATCATCTCGACGTGAATGCTGCAATCCATCCCTTTTCCGCATACTATCATGAGACTTGGTCCACAGGTGATTGTTTGCTACACGGCCATGGATGACTAAATTAATCCATGAACCGTGCAGCGAGAAAAGAGGAGCACGTCTACAAGCGAGGTCGCATATCAACCTCCGCCTGGTGGGTTTACTTCGCAGTGCCCTTGGGAATTGACATCTGTTCCAGCGAAAAGGGGGATGATTTTCCCCGTTGAGTATAATTATACTAATAACAGCCGTTCTGTTCTCATCGATCCTCTCCCCAGTGCTGTCTTGACTGTTGATTCTGAGCCACAATTTACCCTCCCTGGCGGTTGTACTGTACGAAATAAAACCCGTGTTGAATATAGGGCATATGGTATTCATCAAGTCTATCCAAATCATCGCTTAAAGGCATATTGCAGTCGCTTCACAAGCATTCGAACACCCTATTGATCCTCGACTCATAGTCGCTACTGTGCTCACTCATTTCCTCATATCCTCTTCATCCTACTAACCCGCGAATGCCTCGCAAGGCCGATCCTTTCTTGTCCTTCTTCCCAGATCCTCCCTCCTCCTTAGTTTTGTCCTTTGAATCCCTCCGAATCTTGTTATGCACGCCGCCTACCAGCACGTCCGAGTGACTCCGGGCCGTGAGGCGTCCCGACTCTCCCCGGCCAAAGTGACGGTGTTCAGGACTCATCGATAACGACGCTGATCCTGAGCCGTCCGTTCCAGAAGACGTGCCGAGTTGTTGCGATCTTGCAACGGAGACCGGTGTTTCTGGTTTTGAGCCCAGCGGCGCGGTAACATTAAACGATGTGCCGTCTGCTGACTCGGGATTTGACAGAACTCGGTGCGGTCGAGTCTTCATCATAACGGGGCTGGCTGACATGGACAAGTAATCGCCGTCTTCCGGAAGATTCGCCGTCTCGATCCTGAGTTCACCGTGGGAGACGCCTGTCCTCATATCCAACAACGACGACTGCAGAACAGTGTACTTCCGCATAAGAAGACCGTACTGCTTCTGCATCTCGGCTTGTTTCTCCCGACTTGCTCTCAAGCTGCGCTCGACGGCCGCGTTCTCGTGACTAGACAACCGTCCACGTCCCTCTTGGGCTTCCGATAGCTTCGATTGCAGCGTAGCGATTTGGGATTGAAACAGCTTTTTGCAGCGCTCTATCTCGTTCTCACGCGCGGCCAATTTTACTGTCAGCTCTGCTGTCTTCTCCTTGGCCTCTGACGCGGAGGAAATCGCCTCATGTCGCTCAAGCTCCTTGGCCTGGTGATCTCGTTCTGATAGAGTCAACCTTGCGACTTCGCTTTGTAACCTGTCGATCTCGGCCGCATGAATCTCGATGGATTGCATATTTTGTTTCCAGTTGAGTTCCTTAACTTCAGCCTCACATACGAGGGTTCGTAGCTTGTCCTTCTCCGCCTTCAAGTTGTCTACCTCCTTCTGCATTGCGTCGATCACGATTTTGGTCTTTTTGGATTCATCGCGGAGAATCTTAAGCTTGTTGGCGAGGTCGGCCTCCCACTTCTTTGCCAGCGCACGGCTCTTCTCCGAGTCACGCCGGACCTGCATCTCTGCTTTCTTTGCCTCCTCATACCGGCTCTTCAAATTTCGGTTCATGATGACAAGATTTTGTGTCTCTGCCTCCGTGGCTGCTTCTTCCAGCTGTCTTCTCCGTAGATCGCCGATGTGCGCCATATGTTGCTGTTTCAGGTACCTCTCAAAGTTGAGATCGTTCTGAAGCAGAAGAATTCGTCGTTGTAAGTGAGTCACTTGCGTATTTGTTTCTGTCAATGACAATGGCGAGTTTATCGTGGGCGGCGCAGGGACCGAAGTCACGGCAGGCCGTTCAGGAACAGAGTCTTGGTGGCTCAGTGAAAGCGACGGCACGCTGTCGTTTGTTAAGGACTGGTGTAATCCCGACTTGATAGCTTTATTCGACTGGATCATATCTTGTAGTTGCGTATGTGAGGTTGATTCTGTAAGGTGTGGTGGCAAGGTAGGGCTATCAGCACTCGAGTCTCGATTCGAGTCTCGGTTCGAATGATGACTCGATTGAGAACTCTGTCGCGCCATGCCCGAATGCCTCCGACTACTCACCATTGACTCCATGCTGGGAGATTGAGTGATGCTGCCTCCTTCTTGGGGCCCGATCATGAAGGAGCTGCTGAGAAGAGCGAGGTCCTGGCCAGCGAGATCTTGGCTTTGGCCTTCCTGGAGAGAACCCTCACTGATCGAGGGCACAATCGCGACGGGTAGAGAGGGCAAGTTGTCATTAATCAGATGGTTCGACTCCGTGACCAGACAAAGTCCAGTACACTCAGCCACAACCTCTGAGGCCTCGCTTTTAATCCATCGGCCAAGATCGGTTTTCTCCGAGTCGATGGTGAGACTGTAGAAGTTGGGATGTAGTAAGTGGCAACGTCGAAATCTCTCAGACTGATCTCTAATTTCGGTTGGCTGCACTTCGAGCTCGTCCGCATCCGCAGCATTGGCATGCCGGAGATATCTTTGAGGCTTGCGGATGTAGTCCATGAAGTTTATGGGGTATAGCCCATAAAGTATCGTGTAGTAGTTGAGTAGGTGATAAACCGGGTGGTCATCAACCTCTCCTTCGTAGCTGTAGATCTCCCACGAACCAGCCTGATCAAGGTCATCTAACGCAGGCTCGACAGAACCTGCGCGCTCTCGAGTCCAGAACAATAATCTAGCATAGATGTTGAATAAAGTTGGAAGATACGGCACTAAAGAGCTAGGCATATGCGGTAGGAGCATGATCAACACCGTCAACGCAGCAGATATGATGGAAGTCGAGGTATCCTGTAGCAGAGATTTCAAGATGCTACTAAAAAGGGGTGTTTGGAGGATTTGGTATAAGTGTGGCGGTTGGCTTTGAAGGTAATCGCCGAGGAACCGCAAAACGGCTTTTCGGTACTGCTTCTTGACATAGTAACGATCCAGCGCCACAAATAGGTCCTTTCATTGGTTAGTCGTAATCAAGCAAAGTGGTTGGGATTCGACCTACCTTGGGATGCCTTTTACCAAACTGGACGAGAGCCTCTCTGGTAAGCCTTTCTGTGTATTCCATTGACTTCATTCCTTGGCTAGTGGATGGATACAACTTATCCATCCATCCAGTGAACAGCCGGTTGATGAGCGGGTTGGCGCTGAGGTCGGCCTCAGTGGAATCCGTGTGTTCTTCAGCCATATGGATAATGTCCATCAAGCCAGCAAAAGACTCGGCTACGATGTCCTTCTCGGGGTTACTCTGGTCCAAGAGTCCGGCGCAAGTGTCCCACCATGCGAAAATACGTTCCGGCGTTCGCAGCATTGATAGGAGCCGACGGACGATGGCCAGCCATGCTGCGTGGGCATTCGGCGTCTCCTTGACGTACTTGTCGAAGAGAGAAAGAAGTTCGTCCTGCAGCCGATCGGAGGCGCCATCATCGTACTTCTGATGTTTTCGAAGATATGCGTCGATGACTTGCGACAGATGGTCGGGTAACGGTAAGGTCGGCTCGGGGAGGAAGGCTACGATGGCCTTGGACAGATCCTTCAGCGACCTATGACGCGAAGGCGGGAGTCAGCAGAGATCCATGGTGTCGACAACAGACGATGCGCAGTATGAACTGGTGGGATGCTTTCTAGAGAAGGCATGCAGAGGACGGGAGGGCGGCTTTTCAGGGGATGGAAGTCATGACATACGCCGATGAAGCCATGTCTGGCGTGGTAGACTCATCCGGGCGAGCAGGAGAGACAGAGCTTGGCAGAGGCTCAGTGAAGAAGTGACGAGGATAGTGGCCTGTAATTTGTGGTCTGTAGTCTGTGTTCTGTGGTTCGAGTTCGTGAAGATGCTGGTAGTAGCAAGAGCTGGAACGCGGGAGAGTCCGCCGGCGATACTTTGAAGGTGCCGCGAGGTGCCGGTGACGTGCAGCTGTCGACACCTGACCGGACGGGAGGTTTAGCGGCAGAGCGCCCGGGTTTTCGCAGCGGCCACAAGGCTGGGCCCCGGGGGCGCTGAATCCCAGGGCACTGAAGCCCAGGTGTTGCAGAGCGCTGAAGCCTCTGGAGCCCTCCACGGTGGGACCTGTGGAACTGGCCGGGCGGGGACCGATCCAATTGGGCGATCGGCGCGGCGACCCGGGTTCCGAGTACTTGGCTAAAGTGCGGGCAGGTCCGCCAAGGCGTCGGTACTGGCGACCTCAAAGACCCACCTTGAGCTAGAGGTGGAGTCCATCACAGAGTCCATCCATGGATCGCAAAGTCCTTCCATGGGATCGCAGAGGAAGGTACCTTACTGTACACAGGCCCAAGAGGCCTTAGTAGACCTTAGTCACTGGGGCCACTGGCCCACCGCTGTTCAATGCGCTATAACCCCGCAATCCAGGCGCATGACCGCCCCCCCCCCCGCGCGCCCTGAGGCGGGACTTGGGCGCGACATACGGGTTCCAGTGGGTCCTCACACCAGAAGTGACACCAGCTGCAAGACCCAAGACCTTCTGACTGGTGACTGAATCGAGCCACTGCTTCTAGGTTCTGTGTGTCCTCTTCATTGCCTCGTTCTCCCTCTCGTCTCTTTTCTTTCTTCTCTCCTCCTCCATCTTCTCACGATCCCAATTCAGAACTCCATATTCCCTTACCACCAAAGCTTCATCTTCCTCCTCCAAGCAGCTATCACTCTCGCGAGTCTTGTCTGCTTCACCACTTCACTTACACAAAACATCACCCGCCCCAGTGACAACACAAACCCCCTTCCAACCACCCAGCATGGCTGCCAACAAGTCGTCCGCCGTGGCCGATCAGGAGCCCATTGACATTCTGTTTGCCGTTCATGACAAGTTCGACCTGCTCGACTTGGCTGGCCCCTTGAGTGTTTTCGCCGCCGCCGCCCACAACTTCAAGGACGCCGAGAGTATGTCAACTCCATGGCCACCCTTGGCAACCCTAGCAAATTACCCCTCTCGCTGACCTCATATTCCCCTCCAGACACCAAGGCCTTCGAGATCACCATCGTCGGCCCCGAACCCAAGGTCATCTCTGACCAGGGCGTCGTCATCGGCTCCCAGATCTCCTACAAGGAGGCCCACGACCGCCTCGAGGACTTTGACCTCCTCGTCGTCATCGGCGGTAACTCGCAAGAGATCCTCGACAAGGAGCTCGAGCCTCTCAGCCTCATCACCGACTTCTCAGAGCTTCAGAAGCGGGATCCCGCCCGGGAGCGCACCGTGCTGTCCGTTTGCACCGGCGCTCTCTTCCTTGGCAAACAGGGTATTCTCTCGGGCCTGTCGGCCACAACACACAGTGACTACATGACCAAGTTTGAGAATGTCTGCAGCGATGCTGCCACCCACAACCTTCAGGAGCGTACAGACGTGATTGAAGACGCCCGATACGTCGTCAACAACCTACGCTTCGATCTCGGCGAGGACGAGAACCCATATGTGCGCCGCAAGTCCGAGTCCGGACGGCGACCTTCCAATGCTCGGTACGACGACCCCTCCAAGCCTCCCACTGATGCTACTCCTACCTACCCCTACCTATACCCCACTTTGCCCTACCCTACCTAGTAGTCCTACCTCACTCACCCGTGCTTCGTACATTGAATTCGAGACAGCTTGCTGACTTGGTGCAACATCTAGCAAGGGAAGCATGTCATGGAAGGACTCTAACTCGCGTCGTGAATCAATTGCTCGCCGAGCCGCAATGCGTCTAGGCGGGCTTCGGGTGGTCACGTCGGGGGGTAACAGCGCTGGCATTGATGCGGCTTTGTATCTTGTCAGCGCTATGGTGGACGATGCGTGTGCGGCGGAGGTGGTCAAGATCCTTGAGTGGACTTGGGTCAAGGGCATTGTCGTCGACGGTCTCGACGTCTAGATCCCTGGCAGAGAATGCCAACTGTAACAAGAGAAGGCCGACTAAGAGGCCCATGCACATTTATTAGTGCGTCTGCTGTATCAAAGATATACGCCAGAAAACCTCATAAAAAACTATAATGACTCTCAATTCAAATACTGATCTCACATTTATCAAACTTGGATTGCTTCGCCTTGGAATACTCTCTCTGGATTTGAATGCACTCTGTAATTGATGCATTCCAATTCATGTTAAAGAGAGGGGTTGCGATGACGGTGTTAGCGGGTTAAACCCCTTGAACCCCACCACACAACGGGCGGCGATGGAGAAGACCCACACAAGCTCCAGCTCCGGAGAGCTCCTGCAGAGATCGCGTGATACTCAGCATCAGGTTGTCGCGAACATCACATGGATCCAAGTCGATTGACCGCAAGATTGACTCATTGAATCAACGGAAACATGCTGGTTTCTCTCAATTGGACTGTGGTGCCATTGTGCTATTGCCATAGTTGGATGACTGACCTACCCTGACCTCGGTTGTACCCGACATCAGTCGACGTACGCAGTAACTTGCATGTATTAAGAGGTCTTATGGGATCTCACCGTCGCCCATCTCAACTACGTAGTACACCGGGAGGCGGCGATGGTTAGAATCTGATCAGAGCTTTATGCAACAACTCTCTACCTAAGTGTCAACCTATTTGGCTTCGATAGTAGGTTTCAACTTGAACAAAGAGTCACGTCGTTCCGAAGTTGCACTAATTGAGATCAAGGAAGATGCGATTGCCGTTGGAATGACATGCGCTAACTGCAGTGTCCCCTTTGACGCCAGCAAAATGCTCAAACCCCATTAAAACAGCGATATCCAAGGCCGTTAATCTCGGAAGTTATCCTTTGATCATTTTAGCTACCAATTCGGACTCTACCATAAGAAGGATGAACTTGATGCTCCTATGCCCATTTCATCCACCCTACAGCTTGAGGCTTAGGTGAAACGACTGAACATTAAAGAGGGGCCGATGCCAAGACTTTGCATTGGACGGATTGATTGATTGCACGCAGCCAAATCTTAGATCCAATCACGGGAGCTCGGACCACCGACAAGCCTTCATTGCCCCTGTATCCTGTGGCGTCCCCCTGTAGCCTGTGGCGTCAGTCGCCAGTCCCACTCTGAGTGAGTGGACAAGGGTGTTTTTTCCATGCGCGACGCGATCACAAACACTTCCCTTTGTCAACTACAACATTCCTCCTCCACCATCTCTCCTGCAGAGCGCCAAAACATCAATTACGCCCAACCAGACACGTAGCGACCCCATCGATAGCCACATCTTTCATATCGTCGAGTTACGAAAATTTCCAGTCCAGCCTCGTCGCCGATGCTGCAGCCCAACGCGAACGCCCAACAACCGCAATCATGACCGACTGGGTCAAGCTCAAGGTCGTCGACCTCAAGGCCGAGTTGAAGCGCCGTGGGTTGGCGCAGACTGGCCTCAAGAGCGAATTGGTTGCGCGCCTCAACAGCGCCGAGGACGAGCCCGCCGCGTCTGGTGCTGAGGACGATGCGCCTGCCGCAGACATCCAAGATTCCGCCGAGGCGACTCCCGCAGAGCCTGAGATCCCCGAAGAGCCTGAAATGGTAGCCGAGGAGCTCGAGAAGGATGAAATTTCTATGGAGATCCCCAGAGAGGCCGGCAGCAGCACCACAGCGGTTGCTGATGCTGACGCCGACGTTGGCGCCGCGGAAGAGGAATCGAGAGATGAACCGGAGGAGCACAAAATCCCCGATGACGCGCCTGCTGTGCTACCAAAGCCCGAAGACTCTGTGTCCGAGAAGGAAGTAATCTCGGAACAAGACAATATATCAGAAAGCGACAAGACGATGGAGGAACCCAACGAGGAAAACAAGACCGAGCCTCTCGATGAAGCCATCAAGGAGCCACATGAGTCTCCCGCACAGCCCGACGAGATCGTTACAATCGCACGGTCCGATTCCCCTCAAGAGAGCCAGAAGCGCAAACGTCGTTCAGCCACCCCACCTCCGCAAGAGGAGGAACTTGCTCGGAAGCGCGCCAGGCCTGACGACAATTCGACAAATGGCGATCCTACGTCGGAAGCCCACGTGGCTGACGCGGCGGACCTAGGCAAGTCGGGCACCCTCCCGGACCCGATGGACATCGAGGATGAGCGTGACACTAGAGAGCCAGAGCCAGTGTCGGAAAAGAACGGTTTCAAGTCTCCCATTGCCCAGGAGCCACCTGTCACAGAGCCTCTGGACAGCAGGCAAGATATGGACTTCGAGAGGGATGTAGCGCCTTCGGTGCACTCTGCCACTTCGGCGCTTTATATCAAGAACCTCATGCGCCCGTTGCGGCCCAACGACATTCAATCCCATCTCATCACCCTCGCTACGCCACCTGGCGATGCGCCAGACGATGAAGTCATCGTCGACTTCCACCTCGACCAGATCCGTACCCACGCCTTTGTCGTCTTCAAGTCAACCTCTGCTGCCTCACGGGCCCGGACTTCCCTACATGATAGCGTATGGCCGAACGAAAGCAACCGCAAGGCACTCTGGGTTGATTTTGTCCCCCCGGAGAAAGTGCAGGGCTGGATCGAGTTGGAGGAGAGCAGTGGCCGTGGACGCTCTGCGCCTCGTTGGGAGGTCGTCTACGTGGATGGTCCTGACGGCACCATCGAAGCTCACCTCGAGTCCGGCACGGGGTCTATATCGAGAGGACCACCTCTCAACGACGGCCGCCAACCCTCCGGCCCCTCGGCCAACAACCCGGACGCCATCCCTCTCGGCCCCCGAGGCTATC
>JAANBC010000412.1:0-29042 GCA_014621405.1 Stylonectria norvegica | reverse complement strand
GACGCCGAGCTCAAGCCTGTCTTTCGCGCAATGCAGAATGCCTATGTAAGGTTGCCTGCAGAACCCCTTCTTTGACCCGGATGAACATGCGCCGCTGGGGGGGAGGGGCGGGAGGAAGATCACGAGTCGGAAGTTTGCTGAGGATATGAAGCGGATAGGGGAGGGGTGGACGCCTGGAGTGACGAGTCTGTGAGGGGGGCAGGGTTGGGATGTGCATGGCATGGCGTGGTGTTTTGGAGTTTGGGACGGTGTGATGTCTACCTTGGTGGAAGGCTTCTGTGTTCACAAAGGTACATTCAAAAGTTGCTCCCTTTTTGGTTTGCAGCATTATTCTTTGCAACTGGTGTCTACGGCTTAGGTGAGGTGAAGGCGCCAGAACCCGAATCGAGCTGACCTACTTGCTCTCAACATGCTTCGTCCTAAGATCCTCAACCGTCCATCTAGACAAACCAGCCACCTGGTCTGCGTCTATACTCGGCCCCATGCCCTCCCCCGTATCCCCCCGAAGACTATGCACCTGCTGCTCGTCCCTCTTCGAGACGGGTCCTCCCTCCCAGTGCCGCGCCTCCACCGGCAACGGCTGCCACCACTCACCCGTCCTCGCATGCCACTGCTCACTACACAGCTCCCAGAGGCGGGAAATCGCCCGCTTGTAAGCAAACCGCTCGTCCTCGCCCGTAAAGGCCCCCGTGTTCCCAAAGTCGACGGATTTCTTCTGCAGGCCAAAGTCCGAGTCCTGGTCCGGGTTGTACTGGGAGGTTGTGGAGGGCGTGTCGTAAAAGGAGATGTTGGGGCGAAAGGGAGAGACTTGGTCCTGATATACCTCGGCGATGGTCTCAGAGTAGGTCGCGTCGTCGACGACCACTTCGACCGTGCCTGTGTTGTCAGACGTGCGACCCTTCTTGTCGGGAAAGAAAAGAGTATCCGGCGGGTTCTGGGCTCGCATGATCAGTTTGCAGCGGGCTTCGTATAGGGCGTCGAGGAGGGTGATGAATCTGCGAGCCTCGTTCTTCTTGGAGAGCGTCAGGATGGGGACGTGGTCGATGATGAAGGTGTGATATGTCGAGGCCATGGTGATGTAGTCGGCGGGGCCGAACGACTCGACAAGGTCTTCGAAATTCCATAGAACAAAGCCACCGTAATGCTGGGGCGTGTGGATTTTACGACCGTATACTACCACCGTGGACGGTTTCCAGGCAGGTGGTTCTTCCCGGGATAATGCACCGGCGATGCGTTGCTGCCAGGCGAGATCGTCGTCCGCAGAGAGGTGATAACTGAACGGTTTCTTTCGATGCTGCGTCTTCTCCTCGGCAGCGTCTTCTCCCGTCGTAGCTATACCATGCGAGAGCGTCCCTCCCATAACGAGGTCCGTCGCCACAGTCTCCTGGCTAAGGGCCTCCTCCTTTCTCCGCCAGTCTCGCGCGCCCTCCATCTGCCAGAAGTCGCACCTCGCCTTTAGCACTTCCAGGAAATTGGCAAAGTCACTGCTCTGCCCGAACATGTCCCCTCGCGTCTGCATCGAGCCCCCGAAGAACCTGCGTATCAGACCCTTTGTGGGTGCGGGGGTGTATTCAACTCCCATGGCCTTTTGTAGCTCTTCGGGCATGCGGTTGGATGAGGCAATGAGGACTCCGCCGAGTTGGAAGAAGGCGATGAAGAGATGGCTGAGGATTTTGGCCGCGGCACGGTCCGGAAGCTGGAACTCGTCGAGGAATAGTATTGGCGACTCTTCTACGAGTTTCTTGGCCATCCATAGCAGTGAGTATTCTGAGTCTCTGGTCAAAGTCTGGGACCTTGATTTCCGGTGGTGTTCGAGTTGTGACATGGTATAGAGCATGAATGTATTAAAGTGCCACCTCCTCTTGCGCGCAGTGGGTAGCCCATCGGCGAGTAAGTCGAGCAACATGGACTTCCCCGTACCAACCTCGCCCGAGAGAAACAGGCCTCGCGGAGAGTCTATGTTGATAGCCGCCTCATGGTTAGTGAGGCTTCTGACCAATGCCAGGCTATCTCTTCCTTCCGGGGATGAGAGGACATGTCTGAACAGCGGATTCCGCCAAATGGCATGGTTCCGAAGTGCAAGGAGACTACCCCATTTCTCGTCTTCTTCCTCAGGGATGGAGTCCGTGAGGCGAGCGACTTGCTGTAGCTTCTGGCGGTATTCCTCTTGTGGGGAATAGTCTTTGACGCGGAGGTATATCTTGTGTAAGTGGCGGGCGAGACGATGTTGTGCTGGGTCGGGCGAGTATAAGCCCGTGGCGAGATGAGCGTGGTACTTTACTAGGGGGTCGGTGATTGTGACGGCGGTTGAAAAGCGCCTCATTGCTTTGAGGTGCATTGTTACTGTTATTGACTAACAGGCATGCCTGCTGGTGGTGGTTGAGGAGGCCTGGCGAGGAATTGCACCTGGCCTAGGGTAAGCAAAGCGTGAGATTTATGTTGTTTGGTAGTGTAACAACCTTTCAAGTGACGAACTGGCGATTACGATGTTTGGCGGTTATCGAGGCAGACTACATGTACCGAGACTTGTTCACCGATGCTGATGTTGCAAGACGAAGTGATGGTTGTGTGCATTCGATGTGGAGATCTCGAGATGATTCGTCGATGTTCTGCGTCTCATTGAGCCCGAGGTTAAGAGTTCAGGTAACAACCGTCAAACGACTGCGGTAGGGAAAATTTGAAGGCCAGAAGTAGGACTTATAATCAACAATGGCATATGACAAAGAAAAAGAGTGTAATACTATGACAATGTTTGCGCACTGAACGAACATAAAGTCGCAGAACGATGGAGTGTAGGAGTGGTGACGTTGGATGGAGACATTGGATGGATAGTACCTTAGATCTGGGTACCTTGATCCAATGTTATGGATCCCCTGTACGAAGTAGAAGCGGCGCTTGGTTGGTTAAGTTGGTACCCCGGTGCCCGGTCACCGTCGCACTGGAACTATAGTGGAGCTGGGCTGCTGGAGGTCGATACAGCTGGAGGGCCAAAGAGAGTTCCATTCAATACGAGCCAATCACAGCGCGACATGCCACCCAAAGCACCGTAGCTTGGCGGTCGCTCAGGCCCCATCTTCTCCATTCAATGTTCAATGTTCAATGTTGTTAGGTACGTACTAGCAGTATTTTTCTCGCCTGGTGCTGGCAGCCTCAAAGCCAATAGAATTCGTGCACAGACACAGGTCGCAGGTGCACGCTTCGTCACTCCAGGAGTCGTGCAGTCAACTCCTCCTACCCGTCGCCAGCATTCCATTCCCTTTTCCATCTCCAACACCCTCATCCACCGCCAAACCACCAGAGGCCCTCGCTCAGCCGCCTCGACATGCGACTCCCCTGAATTCCACCATCGAACCGCCATCGCTATAGCACCATTTCCGCCTCCGCGCCGCCTGTCACGAGAACAGCACCAGCCGAGCATCCGACGAAATGTTTTCTCCCTCTGTCGCCGACGGTGGCCCGGCGACGGCCACTCGTTCTCGCCGGCGGCAGCGGCCGTTGAGCTCTGAGAACCTCGCCCAGCAGCCAAAGGCCAAGAGGCAGCGCATACCCTTGACCGAGACGACTTTTGTGAACCCCGAGGTTCAGCAGGACATGATCCAGGTCCGCACCGATAAAGTTGCGACCATCGACGTGAAGACTCCATCGGATCTGGGCCCCATCGAGAACCACCAACTCACGCCGCGCAAAGAATTGAACGTGCGCGCCAAGAAGCCGAAACATGGAGATCGCGCCGCTAACAAAGGCGATGGGAGTCTTGTTTTGGTATGCATTCTGCCCACTTCCATTGCTTCCCCCGAGTCTTGCTTCCTAACCAACGCCCTCTCCAGACGAGCACAAACGCATATACCGTCAGCAAGCTGCCAGCGCTTCCTGACAGGATTCGCAACGACTGGACGGGTAGGTTCCTGAACTAATTTCGCGTCCGCGACCCAGCCTCTGCTCACTCTCTAATGCTCCACTAGGTAACCAAAACGCCGACATTTTCTCGACGACTGGTTACGCACTGACTCTGACCGCCGCGCATGCCATCATTTGGCCATATACCTCGACGTCGCAGTCCCCCGAAACATTTACCTTCACCCTACCCTCGGCATCAAAACCTAGCGATCCCCTGCCCGTAGGATGTTTGGTCTCACCCTCCGCGTCGTCCACCGAGCCGGGCTTAGTTGTGGTCATGGCCGGCAGTGGAAAAGTTGTTTATTGGGAGGCCATCTCCAGCGCAGCTACCTTTGCCTTCATAAAAAAGGATCGCTCAGGCGTGGAGTACCTCATATCCGGCATGACGTCGGGAGAGAAGATTGTGGCCATCACCAACGCGGAATCGGCTGGTTTCATCTTAACGTTTAATTCGGGACGACTAGCTTACATGAATGTACGGGATGGTCATGGTCGACCGGCCATCTCTGTACAGTTCTTGCGAAACAACCTATCATCTACGACGAGCGGAATCTTTGGCAGCATTCGACATGCCTTCTCACACCTATCACTTCGAGGCGACATCGCAGCTGTTCGCGCTGATAGGTCTGCTAGACTTGGCGAACGAAATATCGTTGCCCTCACATCCAAGGGCCGCCTACAAGCATGGAAGGTCCACCGCGGAGGACACAACGATATCATCGGGGAGTCAGATGTGCGTGAAGAAGTAACATACGCGGTTCAGGATAACGATCCCGCCTGTCGAGAGTTCCCCGTCGAGTCTTTCGAAGCCTTGGATTTTACCTTTGTGCCTAAAGGACTGGAATCCAAATACCTGGAGCTGAGCAGGCTGAGCGAGGCCATGTCTGTCGACAACGACATGGTGCAGCACCTCTTGCTTCTTGTCAGTCTAACGCGGATGAGCGTTTCGCGCTACGCCTTGGTTGAAGCGATCCTAACACCACAAGAATGCCGCATTGGCATGGTCCGACCCATCACCTCATACTCTACTCCAGCCACAGCTTCGAGTACCTCTCAAACTTCCCGTCCTCGCCTTTACCTCCCTCGACCAGCACTCGTCGCCTTTGTTGTCTTCGATCGGGCTACCGTCATAGCGTCCATCGCTACTCCACCACAGTCCCCGGACTCGCAGCTTCAATCCGATAGCCATATTCTACCTTCGTCTTTCGAGGATGTAGTCGATTTCCGGGAGGACAGTGTCCACGAAATCATTGGATCTGGCTTTGAAGAGACCCCCGCAGTTCATGGGCACGACGAAAACCGATTGCACCGACACAAGACCAAGAATCCCGCTGTGGTCTTGATCGTGCGAGGAGCTGGAGTGGTTCGAATCGTAACAACCGACGTGGACAAGTTTGCCAGCGACCAGCCCCCGAAGGTGTCAGCTAAGAGCAAGCTTGAGCAGGCGGTCTTTTTTGGTGTGAAGCGAGACAACCCGTTGATCTTTGACGGTCGGCAAGACATCAAGTTCACCGTGGACGAAGTGGCCGAGGCAGCTTTGGAGGTGAGCCATGAGATCCTGAGCTCAACCACACCATACATTTCCACGCTCCCGGCATCTATGGAAGAAAATCTTCTGGCTCGCTCTCATGCTTTGGAGCGACTGATGTCGTATCTAAGAACAACGGGGGCCGAACTTGACCGTAAGACGCGATGGAACCTTCTGTACAACGCCGAAAAGATGCACGTGGCCATATTACTTTGGAAGCGTCATGAAAACTTTACGGCTTCACGGCCAGCAAACGACAAGAAAAGTTTGATCGGATCAATCGTCGAATTCATCCACGCAGATCAGAAACACAACCCTATCCCTGATATCGGTGAGGTTGACCGAGTTCGCCACTGGTTCATCAACGATATTTTCCGGCAGGAACTTTTTGTTGCTTGGGCATACGAGGTTATTAAGACATTATATAAGGACCACCTCCTCGACGACGCCAAGGTCACAGTCATGATCTACGAAGCGATGCATGTGAATATTTGCACACATCAGGCAGCCTTGGAGTTCCGGAAGAACAATCTGCACTTTTACGGTCTGGGCTCCGAGCAACTAAAAATGGGCATACTGCGTGACGGATACCGAGATCTCCCAGAGCCCTGGACAGGATGTCACTACGTCGCCAACAACGTTAAGCGTCTCGTCGATCTTGCAGACCAATGGGTGCTGAAGCACTTGGATTCGGACAACAAGGGAAAGTCCCCGAACCAACCGGATGGCAAAGTCGTTGGCACCATCTTTGACGCACTCCCCGTTCTTACAGATGGCATGCTGCTATCTGCATTGGAATACTCTCGCTGGGGGTCGAAGATTCCGGAGCAGAAGACTATGGCACAAAGCTTCGCACAGGTATACCAAACAGACCGATTCGAGAAGCCCATTTCTCTCGCAAGAGCTGGGAAGTGGGAGGATGCAGCCAAGCTTGCAGAGAAACACGAGAGTCTCGACGCCCTTGCCACCATTCTGCTGGATCACATCGAGAACATTGAAACCAAACTCTTAAACCCCGGCCTTTCATTACTTGAGTCTCAGGAAATGACGAAGACGCGTCAGACAAAGAAGGCCAAATTGGAGAGCAGCTTCGGAAGCTACGGTGAGAGGTTCGCATTTCCGGTGTACGAATATCTGCTCGACAAACACGGGGTCGAGGCTGTTTTGGAATTTGATCTGGATAAGCTTGGATACAAGACGAAGTTTCTCCGAAGTAAACCAGAGCTGGCCAAGATTTCGTGGATCAATGACGTGCAGCAAGAAAACGACGTTGGCCATAGTGCAGAGACTCTCATGGACCTCGCATTCACCAAAGAGCAGCAGGTTTGGAACAAGAAAATTGAACTGAGCCTAGGAAAGCTAGCTCTCTTGGCCGAAGCCGAGGAGAAGGGTGCCAAGGATGGCTCTTTCAAGGTCAACTCGGAAGCCGCCCGAAACGACGAACAGCTGATAAAGGTCGACAAGGAGCTGATTTCCATCACGATTCAGGACCAGCTCTACAGCCAGATATTCCCCAGCACATACGATGCTGTGGACGAAGCGGCCGCCCTCAACTTCGCCATGGAAGTTCATAGCATGAATATTCCTCGGCGCCAGAAGGCCCTGCACCACATCTTTGAGGATGGCATGAAACGACTGCTTCGGCACGAGGCACTCGACGCTATGACCCTCATCGACCTGCTGACGCTGGTCTCGCTAAAGCCTGAGTACCGAGATGAGATTGCCCACCCCTTCTGGCTGGCGCTCAAGGTGGCCGATGGCAGTTGTCACGCCGATGAGGTGAAGGAGGCCAAGGCACTCATATGGAGGAGGCTGTTTATCCGTGACGACTGGGCTAAAATCAACGACACTCAGTGCAAGGGTGATGTTGAGGTGGTGGAGCGACTTACGGATACAGAACTTTTTGTTCTGCTCACAGACTGTATCCAATATCGTAAGTCAAACTCTCTGCTATCCATGCGGCCTTCACTAACAAACAACACAGAAGATGCCGAGGACCCGTTCAAGCCCTTGCCACCCAAGGAGGCCATCGGGACCTTTACCGAACATCTCGACCGCCGGTTCCGCGACTTCGACGCGAATTTCCAAGCCAAGGTCATGGATGCAATGAAATACGAGGATAAGCTCCTCGTTCAGTACATCGAGAAGAACCGACTCATCAAATGGCTCGACGCCACCCTCGAGGTCGCCCAAGTGGAGGTCGAAAACATCATGGACGAGGCCACCAAGACCGGCGCCGCCTCCCAAAACGTCTCGCCCGTGAAACCCCTTTTCACCAACAAGAACGGACTGCCGGGTGGGACACCGTTATTTGGTTAGCTTTGAAGGATTCGCGACGCGGCGGTCCACGTCATTCATTGGGAGGCGTTTTACCTATCTTTGTTTTTTTACTTTGTCGATATCGCGTGTAATTATACACAAACACTTGCGCGCCCGTGTGACGGACACGCAGACGCACACACATACTAAAAGGGGTCTTTTGGGTTGGACGGTGAAGGATGGTACAGGCCTACAAGGGATCGAGTGTCCTTTTATTTATTTTACTTGTCATAGCTTTGTCGTCGATACGGAATAGCGGGAGGAAATACTTGACTAAAATCCAGGGGACGGGTTTCCTCTGATGGACGACCGACAAATGCTATGTTGTTAATAACTTGAATGACTTATCGGGCGGAACGTGCTGTTAACAGTATTCTGACTATTTCAAGTGCACTTCTGCATTCTGTAGTATCTCGTGATTTGAATAAGGTTGTGAGCTCTTCGTACATTTGAGTTTCGTCATTGACGCTGCTGGGAGAATTGTGCGGGGAAATATGCACATAATTCGAGGGTTAGGTTTCACGCAATGGGACGTTTGGACTTGGTAATTCAATCTTGATCATTCCGGCATTACTTATGACCCCCAAAGCGCCACATCATAGCCTAGCACCCGAAACACATCCCATCGTGTCCGACGACATTTTTTTTTTCGTCGACTCATCCAACGAGGCGTGGCCCAGCCAGCAGGGATGGCCCCACGGGGCCAACGCTCTGCACCACATGAAAAAGGCGGGAAACGAGCAAAAGAGGGTGTTTAACCCTGCATCTTCCTTCTCTTGCCGACCTGGGCAGAGAAACCAGTCTTGATGGCGGTGACACTGCGTCGGGAGCCGCAGTTGTTGCAGGTGATAAAGTACAGACGGTTCTCGCCCTTGTTGAGTTCGGTGTCGGGGGATTTGCATGTCTTGCAGGTGACGTATTCGACTGGGACGCAGCAGGTTAGCTACCGGGATGGAACAGGAGCGTGGGAAGGAAGACGCAGGCGGGGGTAGGGAAGAGGTGAGCTTACTGATGTATTTCCTGACGACGTTTTCGATTTGCTTCTGCTGGAATCGGCCCTTGATGATCAGCCGTCGGCTGCCGTCGACGGAACCGCTGGTACCCAGTTCGGCGAATAGGTAGGCGGTGATGTGCTCCTCGGTTCGCTTCATGCGCTTGCAGATGTCGGCAATGTTGGCGAAGACGGTCTTTCGGTTGCCTTCGCGCATGCACTGGGGAGGGGGAATCTTGTAGCTCTTGGTGCCGCTGAGGGAGTGGTCCGGGTTCTTCTGGGCGAGCTGGCTGAAGAAGCGATGTAGGAGTAGGCTGTAGCCGATGGCCTTGGTCTCGTCGTGTTCCCAGATTCCAGTGCCGACCTCCATGTCGCCCTCGTCCTCCGGGGCGGCGTCGGGGGTCTCGTCGGTGTCCTTGACCTCGAGCTCCTTCAGCTTGGCCGTGAATTCGTCATCCTCGGCACCGACCTCCTTGGTCTTCTTCTTCTTCTTCTTCTTCATGGACAGGTCGAGTCCACCATCCTCAGCCGGGGCGGCAGCGTCGTCGGCATCGGCATCGTCGTCGGCGTCGGCATCCTTGGCCTTCTTCTTCTTCTTCTTCTTTAGCAGCGAGAGGTCCAGGCCGCCATCCTCAGGAGGGGTGAGATCCTCGGCACCGGCTTGAGACAGAGGATCAGTAAAGGCCTCAAGGGCGGCAGACAGCGGCGGCGTACGAGGCGTGTGTGAGAGGGCAGTCTCCTTGGTATCGTCGGTTGAGTTCACCATGGTGACAGATCCGTCGGCGTCGACTACGACTTGTTCGTCGGTAAAGGCGACTGATTTGCGGGATTTGCGTGGTGGAGAGCTAGGCTGTTGGAAAAAAAAAAAAGAGGTTAGTGGGTTGCGAGGCGCGCAGGGTGCGAATGCGGATGCGAGGGGCAGATGTTGGTGTGGAGAGATGGTTTGTGGAGGAGGAGGATATAAGTAAAATGCAATGGATGAGTAAAAGTCAGAGGTTGGCGATATGAGTCAACCCCTCCACCAGCTGTCCACTCGGACGGAAGTCACCGCAGACAGCGCCACACTGCTGCCAGACGGCACAGCGCACAGCGCACTTTCAGTGCACGTCCACCAGCACCCACAGCGCACCTCAGACAGACTGCGCGCCAATACACAGGACTGACCCCATCGCTAATAACTGCACTGCGGCAGGCATGGACGGGCATTGGGCGGTGGGGTAAAATCTATCCAAGGATGGCCGATGGAGGGGCAAGATTGGTGGTTCTTCTTGGTGGGCGTGTGGTGCTGGTGCTGGTGGTTGCAGTCGTACATGGCAGAGGGCTGGAGGCGCAAGAAAGGCCCGAGCCATAAAACTCACCTGGGAATCCATGATTGCGTTTATCGGCGATGCAGCGAAACGTCGCTGGAGAGGCGCGGGGGCGTCCGACTTGGGTGCGTCGAGTAGTGTAGGTGTCGCGGCGTGTGTTTCTGGGCTATGAGGGGGAGATTCTTGTCTTGTCGGGTTTGCGAGGGCGAGGGAAACTCACTTGAACGTCGTGATATGGAGCAAGTCGCAGCGCAACGGCGCAGCTTCTCCGACGGTGGGCTGAGTCACGCAGTCACGAGTAGTATCACGTGCCACAACTGCCCCGGCGCCCAATCACAGCCGCGCTTTGACCCCCGGCTAGGAAGTGAATCTGGGGCTCTGGGACGACGCCGTTGACGACTCCTTCGGGTAGTGAGAAGCCGTCCGTTGTTGTCCGTCGTCGCTTCTGGAGGAGACGCACGAACGGAGTCTGTAGTTGTTCGCCCTATACGCCATATACGCCCTTCACCCTGTCTTCTCCCAGCTTCCCCCCAGCTTCAGCCGCTTCATGCCCTGCGCCCCGAGCTGTCCCCGCGCTCACAGCAGCTCCGGATCCGAGAGCCGCCGCTATATACGAGCCCGTCCGAGGTCCAGACTCTAGACTCTAGAGCGACTCTAGAGCGAATCTAGCAGAGCCAGACGACGACGACGTCAACTGTTCTGTTCCCCGCCTTCGAACTGCCGAATCGACGATTTCTCCCAAGACGTTCACTCTCTTGACGACTTCTCCAACGATTGCCTCGACGGCCCCTGTCCACCCCACGCCCTCTCGTAACCGCCATCATGGCCGAAGCCGAAGCATCCCTCGTCGATCTGCACGACACCTCCCTCTCAGACGACAAGGACGATGTCGACTCCCTCCCTTCCATGTCCACCAGCGACATCTACTCCGATACCGACTCGGATGCCCAAGCCGAATGGGAGCGCAGCCTAGAGCAGCTCCAGCTCATCCTGACAATGATGATTGTTCCATGGATGGGCAAGTACTTTGGCCGGAAGTTTGCGTATTGGAGTGAGAACACCCCCATCCCTTTGGCTGTCCGCCATAGTTCGAGTTGTGACGCAAGTTACTGACGGACGTCGTGTCGCCTGCAGGCTGGTCACGATACATGGAGTGGGCGCACAACGTGGACATCCGGTGGACAAACAAGAAGGCCTTCAAGGTTGCAGGAGCGGTAGAGGCGGCCGCTACGTTATAGACCATTGTCGTGCATATTTTCACCAGGGTCCTAGAAAAAGGTGAAGGCTACATATGATAGAAATGGCGGGTTGTTCCCCCTTGGGACATTATTGCATTGGCTTCAAATACGGTGTTTGGGAGACGGAGGGTTTGTAACCACTTAAAATAGACGATGGAAGGAGTGGTGCGGTCTGCTGTCTGCTGTCCTCTGGTGTGAAGGAAAGCTGGGAAATGTATATCTGGAAAGGACGTCGGGAAATGGGAGTGGAGAGAGGACAACCAAGGCATTGTCATGCTCGCATCGCAGAGAAACGAATTGCGCGACATTATTTGAATTAACTGCATAATCATAACCGTCCATAACCTGCTCACAGAGCAGCCATCCTATCCATCGATTTTAATACATGACATTACCCATATCCGAACATTACTGCTGTGACGAAACCCATAAGGAAGATGGTCTTCCTACTTCATGTATCCCGCCCATCCCGTATTCCGCGCTATGATACCCAGTACACCAGATACTAGAGAACCGTATTACGGGTCCAACCCGCAATTGAGCTCAAGAGCTACCGCGGACTCAAACTTGAGACATAGAGGGTCTTGACGATGTCAAAGAACCACCTAATCCGCCGCGAGCGTCCTTGACGGTGAAGAACAAGCTGGCAGAAGAGCAGGCGAATAAGAACCACATGAAGACATCGCTAGCCTGGATCTCGCGACATCTCTTCTCGTCGTTTGCGGATCCCCAAGCAATCCAGTCATTGGGCAGCTTGTGAGAGTCGATGCTTCCACAGTTGACAGCGTGTAGCTTGGCTGCCAGAACGACAGCGGAGATGAAGGAGAAGAGGACCAGAAGCCCGTCAAGCGGCAGCTGGATGATGGGGCGAGCGAGCGCCGACACAAAGAAGGCGGCCAAGCCGAAGAGGCACGCCAGCCAAGCGAGGACCGCGACGAACATGGCCAGGTTGACGGCGGCCGTAGCGGAGCTGGCGGCGTCGATGTTGGAAGCAATGACGTTGCCGATGAGCGCCGTGATGAGCAGCGTCCACAGCAGCGCGAGACCGCGCAGGATCATCTTGATGAGCCCCATACCGACCATGGTGGCGGACGAGAGGGGGAAGACGGTGGCGGCGACGGAGGAGGAGGAGTAAAAGTAGGGCTTGGACAACGTTTGCGAGCGACCTATTGCTCGAACTGAGTTGCTTCTGCTTGGTGGTGTTGAAGTCGAATTGCTTGGCGGTGATGTGCAGTGTTACTGAGAGTAACAGGATTGCCCGGCGAGATGAGAGACGATGATGACGACGATAAGCTAGCGTAATGGAGTGATGGAAAATGCGGGTTCACTCGATGTTGGGTTACGGTATTGTTGGTGGTGGTCTTGTTCAATAAGTTGCAGTGTTTGTAAGTTCGTAGAGTGGGTTAAAAGCCTGAGTGGGGACGTTGAAGATTGACCAAGCAACGAGGATGCAACGGCTGTAAGAGGAAGTCGTTGAGCAAAGTACACTGCAAGGAATATAGAAGAAGCTGCAAGGAGAAGGATTTACAAGGGGGCAGGTTGGATGGGGGAATTCATTTAAAAGGAGCCCTGGTCGCCCATCGAGTCTCCCGAGTTTCCCTGCTTCAGAACGTCAAGCGTTAAGCCGTCAAGCGTGGATGCTTCGGGTCAGTTGATACATGACCTCACCCGCCACTACATATACCGGTATAACGTGCCCGTGAAAACGGTGTTTCTTGCATCATGCATTATTATTGCCTCTTATCCATGATTCATCACCTGGCAATGGCAATGACAGTTTCAATCTCATTCTCAACTTGAGGTTATCGGTCGGCAGATGGAGGAAATTGTTGCAATCCAATGCATTCAACCATTGCTGCTGACAACCTAAAGTATCGATGAATCCATGGTTCATGTGCAGATGCGAAACTCGGTCGGTTGGCCGGTGGATGGATGGCCGGTGGTCCAATGATTGGTGAGGGTGGCCTCACTGTGGCCGCACGACATCCCTCCATCTGCAGCAGCGGGCAGGCTCCCTGTAAGCTCCCCTGTAAGCTCCCCTGCAAGTGTCGCTCCGAGACCCTGTGGCTCTTGAGGCTCAAGCCCTACAGGCTGGGGCCTTTGATAGCATGACGTCAGTGACCGGTGAAACACACGGCCCGAGACACGACCGTCCGCTCCAAGGCCGTATCATGTGTCGGCGCCGACTCCAACCTGCAACACGGCGGCTTTTAGAAACACCACCCAAACAATAACTTTTACTTCACTCACTGGAATCCTGCAATGGAATGCTGGTACCTCGACAACCCTCCCATCCCCGCCATGGCGCCTCTGCCATGAGGCATTTGGGCGCTTGCCCCGACAGACTTTGGCTTGCAAGCGTCGACTCCCGCCCGGCCACCGGCCACCCGTCCATCTGCCGGACATGCCGGCGCGCATAATATAACCTCCGACCTTTCTGGGGTGGCTCCCCTCTTATTAAGTTTATGTTAATCATTCTCAGCTGATCGGGCTTTAACTCTACGGCACACGTAAGGAAGCCTGTCTTCCTCCGATAATTTCTTGACTCGCGCCGAAGACGCAGACGCGGTTTCCCCGCTTCACCCCGTGCAGCTCCGGTCCGTTGGGTGTCCCACATGCCCCCGGCTCCGCTAAGTCTGCCGATCCGAAAGTCAACAAAGAAATCCATGGATGACACGGGAATGCGTCATTCGCAGCATCAATCGCACACCTTTCACCCATTTCAGCTTGAACCATCTGCTCTCTAGTGCTACTGTCATCCTCCATTCGCTTGAATGAGGACGCGGCTGCGAGGGATGAAGCACACCGTACTCCTAATTCGGGAAAACCGATACTCCTTCGAGAAATACGGTAATACCCTTGTTCGAAAATACGGCGATCCTCTCGATACGGAGGACAGGAGACGGGATAGATCCGCTGTCACTTTGTCGGTGCAGCACTATTTTGCTCATCATCGTGAAGCCGTCCCTCTCTGGCATCAACGACGTCATTCCCGAAACATTGTCCTCCTCACCGACGCTGGGGCCCCTAACTCCGAAACTTTTGACCATGACCAATACGAGGTGAAAAGTGCAACCTCATCATTACGCCAGACGGATCGTCGGGTCCCTCGTTTCCACCGTCCTGGTATTGTTTCCTGACCAATTTCATGATGGTAAACCTTCGCAGGACCAACAAGCTCTCGCTTACCCCTTAGCTTTGACATAGCTTCGTCTGGGAGAACTTTGCGTCCATGTACCCAAGACTTGCGCCCTCTGTCCCGGCCGTCCAACTGCGCTCGCGTGGTGAAACGCTATTGTTGTCGGCGCCAACCATACTTCTTCTGGACATGCCGCAAACTTTATACTGGACTAGTCGGCCATACACCCCTTTACGATTCCCCTTCGGGCACTGTTCGAGAAGCCGCTCTAGAAGTGCTCCGTGGCTCACGCTACTTTAACTTTGAGGCGCCCCCCGATCGTAAACTTACCAAACTCCTGGGGCGCATTCTCAACGTTCAAAGTTTGCACAGGGTCCACGAGCCCGGTTTCCGAACCACGGGCTGGACGCCTCATCCAGGGGAGCTGAAAGCTGCGAGAGCCCAGGCCCCGAAACTCCGCGTTTCACTTCAGACGCCGCGCTGCGAGGTTCGATACAGCGCCATCTAGAGATCTCGTGTTGTGTCATCTAGAGGGAGCATCCCGCCACCCATATGCACCTCGGCACGTGTACGAAGAACAGTCGCATCTAACAGCAATAGTCGGCTTCGTCAAGGCTTAGTGTCGGGTTGGAACTACGAAGATGCCCAAAGGAGTAACCCAACCGCCCCTATCCCGACATGTGATCGGCAACGGAGTTGCTGAATAGTCTCTATCCCGTCAACCGGCCGGCGCAACTTGTAAATGTCGACACCAGGGGCGTCTGTAGAGAGCCTGAAGCTTGAAAACCTCTCGATGTCGTTTCAGTGTTTCACGCTAAGCTCATGGCCTACCGGCAGTTCAGAGACCAGGAACACGCACCCAACCTCGCAAAATACCTAGGAGGAATATCGGGTTTCTGGTGATTTTGAGAATCATCACCTCATACATGCGAGCTGATGAAAGCTTACTTGGAGCTTATGTGAGAGCTTCTATGAGCTAATGAGAGATCCTTATGAGGAAGTCTACTCACAATTACGAGGTGATGATTGTCAAGAAGGCCGCGTTTCGTCACCATGAACCCTTGTAACTACCACGCAGCCCCAGTGGCCCTTTCCGATTTGAGTGAACAAGGTAACGTACTAGGAGTGATTGGCTCAGCTCTTACCGCAAGTTGCGTGCATTTCCTGCCCATCAAACCTTCAGGTGCAAACGAGAAGTATCGTCCATTAAAGTTGCAGTTCCGCACCTTCTATTTCTTCCACCCGCTTGCTCCCCAAGACAATTTCGCAAACAATCCCGGATCACCATGAAACAATTCGCTTGATTCCGTTCCCAGCCATGTATTTTACAACTATAAAGGATAAACTTGTTCTTCCACATTCATCTTGGCGTTCAGTTCTGTCCACTTCCTCTTCTTCGTTACACCAACATTCGCTAAGGCACGACTTCAAACCTCAGAAGTCTTTTACCTGAGGAAAAGTTAGACTAAGATCCCTAAATAACTCCTAAGTTAATCTCTAAACTAATTTATCATCTTCATAGATAATAATCTTAGGGTATAGGGTTTATCACCGCGAACAGGACGGCGTTTAGTGGCAGTCATCACCATGAAACAATTCGCTTTCTCTCCCCTAGCTTGTCTCCTCGCATTGGCGGTAGCACGCCCAAACTGCACAAACGCAGGTCCGCCTGTAATAGAAGACAACGTACTCTACCCATACGTCTGGAAGACCTTGAAATTGCAGCCGAAATTCGATGAAGACGGCAAACCAATAGAGCTTGATCGCAGCCGTTGGAATGAGGACCTCTTGGAGAGGGCCTGCAAGAAGGAGATCTTCAAGCACCACTTTTCGGCAAAGCATGAATCAAACTATACGGGTGAGTCGTGCTGTTCTCTTTCCTGCCTTCTTGAGCTGACACACCGACAGTGGAAGTCTCCCCTCCCAAATGCGACCCCAGAATGAAGGGCGAGTTCACCCACGTTGTCATGAAGCAGGAGATTACGTCGGGAGGTGGCTGGGTCGGCCAGATCGCGGTTCTCTCCATGGGGCCGATGAACATCTGGATCACGGAAGGCAACGGCAAAAGATGGGATGAAAAGACAACCCGAACTATCTGGAAGGACATGACGCCGTATGCCTGCCTTCTGCACAACAAGCAGAACCTCACCATGGACCTCCCAAAGGACCTCCCCGGTCCACTCCAAGGCAATTTCGACATCACGCTGACGGCCTACTACCTTCACTACGCAGGATGGATGCCACCGGGCCCCGACCCCTATATCGGCACACCCTTGGAGCACAGCCTAGCAGCGGGCAAGATACCATTGCCGCAAAAGACACCTGTGCCTTTTGGGAAGCCGTCCGCCAACTTCACGCCGCCAGAAGACAAGCCAGGGCGCCATACCGGAGTCTGGCCCAGGCCGCCGACAAAGGAGGTTGCGGAGGAGGCAGCGGAGCTCGCGAATAACACTGACCCAAGCACAAGTATGGTAGCGGGGGAACATAATTCCCGCCCCATGTCCCCCGTCGAGAAGACACTGAGAAACCCGTTCTGGGAGGAGGGTGATGAGGGCGAAGCGCTTACTTCGGGGATAAAGGGATTGTACAAGTTCTTCGGTTTGCAGGTTACTACGGATAAGGTCGACGTGGGGGATTATGAGGCTGATGGCCCGGCAGATGAGTAAAATGCAGTCTGGAAAGGATGAGCCTATCTCACCTACTATGCCATTGACAATAGGAATAGGTTATCTGGCATACATGATTTGGTATCCGGCATACATGTCGTGGCGCAGCCCGCCCAAATCCCACCCAAATCCCCCATCGCCCACATCGCAGCATATCTGCCCTCCTTAACACTAAATATTACTTTAATAATTTCTAATAAATCTAAATTAAATCCTATAAAGATGCGATTAGGGTTCAATAGAGTTAAGGATACTTAGGATTAGATAGAATTAATTAGGGTTAGTAATTAGAGTTTGAGTTTAGGGTTAGGGTTAATCTGGTATATCTTCTTAAACTATTAGTAGAGGGTAAATCTGCGCCACAACATGTATGCCGGATACCATAGGATATATGCCAGATAACCAGTCCCTATCAATATCACTTCCTCAAGAGTCCTGTGAGATAGCAACTGCAGCGCTCAGAACTTGTCTTGTGAGACGAACTGCAGAGTGGGCTTTATTAAGTTTAGCATTTCATAGATGTTATCCTTACAGTCTTTCAACTAAAAGTGACATGTGGAGTGACATTGACAATCGAATAGATTGGCCTGACTATAATGCGAGAAATCCCACGATACGGAGGAGCTCTTGAGCAAAGGTTGGAAGAGTAAATACTCAGAACCCCCTACTTCTTTTCTCCGGCATACTGCGCGAACAGCGGCGAGTCTTTTTGCGGCAATGGTATCTTGCCCGCTGCTAAGCTGTGCTCCAAGGGCGTGCCGATATAGGGGTCGGGGCCCGGTTTCATACATAAGCTTCAAGTTAGCTTTTATCAACTCATAACTATGAGGTGATGATTCTTGAAGTCTCCCCTCCCAAATGCGACCCCAGAATGAAAGGCGAGTTCACCCATGTTGTCATAAAGCAGGGGATCACGTCAGGAGGTACTTTATCTGTGGAACTTCAGTAATGCACCTCCTAAATATCGCTTCTTCCAGCCGGCCATCCCCGCCCAATAATCAACCAATACCATCAATGTCGCTCCGCCGGGCACTTTATGTATGAGACCTATGCTGCTTGCCATTGCCGGACACGACCTAGATGCTCACTCTGCCCATATAGAGAAAGGGCATGCCGAGGCGTACCTGGGACATATCTTTTGCAATATCTATAGTAGGTGAGATAAAGAACCGACACAGTAAAAAGTGCTAACTTAAGAGAGTAATATTCTACTATTAATATCTTATTATATTTAGAAAAGACTACTTAATATATAAATAAAATGGAAACTATAATATTTTTATTCTTATATATAAGTAGTACTTTTATAGATTTTCTTTTAAAAATAAAGACTTAGAATATATTAAAGAAATTTATTAATATATTTCTAAGAATCTATTAAAAAATAAAATATCTTATATTTTAAATATTACTTTTAAAGAGTATATTAAACTTATATTAAAAAGTCTTTATATAAAGTATATATAAGCTTTAAATATATAACCTTATTAAAGAGCTTTTATTATATATATAATATAAGATATTATAAAAAGACTTAATATTTTAAAACTCTAGTTATAAATAGCTTTATAATAACTATAATACTTATCTTTTTATTTTTACTGCTTATTTTATAAGCTTTATAATATTCTTTTATATTATATATTTAATATTTAAAACTTATAATAAGTTATATAAGTATATAATCTACTATATTAAATTAATATAGATTTATATTATAAGATAGCAGCTTTATTATAGTAGTACTAAGATATAGTAGGAAATTACTAATAGGGGGCATTAGTATACGCACCCTACCTAATGCAACTATATACGACTAGACGCAACTAGCTTGCCTAGCTCTTATTAGGTAGACTGACTCTATTACCTTAGTTAGATTAGGCGGATATACTTAATTAGAAAGAGAATAACTTTTATATTATATATAACTTATATAATTAAAGTAATAGCCTATATTAATTAGTAGTAATTATATATATTAATTAAGTAAACTATATTATTATATTATATTAAAGTAATATTTAATTTTTCTCTCTTTCTATCTAGCTATTATATTATATTAAGCCGGATAATCTTATAGTAAAATTAGTATATTAATCTGCTAATTTAATAGACTTTATTAACTTAAGCTTATAATATTTATTTTTATAAATCCTAACTAATAAAGATATATAGCAAGCTTAATAGCTAGCACTAGCTATCTTAGTCTAATACTTTACTAAATTTCTTATTAAATAAGTTAATAAAAAGAGAATATTTAATATATTTATTAAGGAATAGCAAAAGCTGGCCTACTTACTGGCCTATATATTAATTATTAACCCTAACTTAATAGCTTACTTACCTCCTAAGGTTAGGCCTAGGTCCCTAGTTTAGTTAATTATATTAATAGCTCTAACTTTATTAGTACTAAGGTCTTTAAATAGGCTAGTAATATATAATATAGCACTAATCCCTTTTATATAGGATAGGCTAATCTAAGAGTATAAACTACTTAATTAAAATAGATAGGTGAGAGCTAGTTTCTAGTAGTAAGTTCTATTCTTATAATATAGACTATAATATAACCTGATTATATTACTATCCTAAGGTCTTTATATAGGCAACTTATTATAATAATAAATACTAGTTAATTAAATAACTAGGTAGGAAGCTCTAATATCAGCCTAGTCTAACACTTCTTTATTATATTTATATTTACCTAATATTTCTACTATAGCAAACTTAGATTAGACTAATTATATCTCTTTACTTATAAGTCTATATTATAATTAAGCAAATATAACTAAATTAGATAAAATAGCAGGAGTAATAGTATAATACCCCTAATATAACTAATAAAACTAACTCTAATAATTTATTAAGGCTTTAAAAGTAGTATCTAACTTACTACACTTAACTAACTTAACTGCTAATATAATTAGTGCCTTTTAAAAGCTATTACTATAAATAGTATATTATAACTTAACTAGGTTAGACTATATAGCTTAGATACTAGAACCTTATATTTAAATAGTCTTATAAGAATTATAGCTATATTAAAAACTAGAGAGTTAGTTAGATAAAACTTAAAGTTAGGACTAATTCTATCTCTCTCTCTCTATAATATATAGCTTATCTTTTAAAACTATACTATTATCTCTATACTCTTAAAGCTTTAAGATAGCAGATATTAATAGTATAGTCCTTTCTTAGGGTGCCTTTTTAAAGAAACTAAGACCTTTACTAACTCTAAGATTACTACTAGTAATTATGCTTTTAAATAAGCAGTTCTAGCTAATATTTAAGGCTATAATTAAAAACAAACTTGCAAAGTATTAAAATAAATAGAAATATAATAAATAGAAGCTAACTAAGATTAGTTACTTTTACTCTAATTTAAATAAGAAAATAAGATATAATAATACTATTATTATTAGTAGTAATATTTACTAAAAAAATATTAATCTCTTTACTAAGAATATTAAAAATAATATAATTATATCTTAATATTAGGAGACTATTTATATAAATCTTAGCTAATTATTATAAAAATAGGCCTTAACTTAATAAATTAATATTCTTAGTTTAATAAAAAAAAGAAAGGATAAAGTAGAGTATTAATAGATAGATTAATATATTATAGAAAAAGTTCTATATAAATTAGATTAAGATAGTAATAACTCTAATATATATAGCCTATTTTAATAAAGACTATAAAATAAAGAAAAATATTAAGCAGTAAGTAATAGTACTAATTAGAGTTGCTAAAGCCGCTAGGTTTACTATACTAGCTTAGTAAATAGCTTAGCTTTACCTTTATATCCTACTCTCTCTTAGAGAAATTATAGTTAAACTAACCCTAAAGGTTCTATTAACTAAATATCTTAAGCATCTTAAAGATAAGTAATAAGCTTAATAATTCTTATTAGGCAGATATTTATTATTAAATGCCTTATTAATTAGAAATAGACTAATAAATATATTTAGCTCTTTTACTATCTCCCCTAGTTAGAAGCTTATTAGCTACTAAGCTTAAACTAATAATATCTATTAAGAAAAGGATAATTATAATACTATAAAGAGTAGTAACTAGCGCAATAGATACGATAAATATAATATATATAACTTTACTAACTTTACTAAATATAACTATAATAGTAATAATAGTGATTAAGGCAAATAATAATATAGCTTATATAATAATTATATTAGACTATATTATTAGAACTAAAGTAACTTTCTAAACTAAAGAATCTAGCGCAATAAATAGTTCTTTTATTATAATTAATATAAAAATTAGCCTTAATAATTTTAATATTATATTTTACTAAACTGCTATAATAAGTAAAATTACTTTAGTAATAATAATAGATAGCCTAAAATCTATATTAATATTACTAATATATTATCTGCTAATTTTAAGACTAAATTAGTTAGCTAAGGTTATTAAGTAGTAGATAAGTATAAAGAGTTTAAGGAGGAAAACGTATATATATTAGATATAATAAAGAATAATAACACTTTTATATATTTAGCAGTCCCTTATAAACACCCTAAGAGCCTAATTCTATACTTAACTATTCTTAAACTATCTCCTTTCTTACTCTTTAAATATATAATAGACCTTATACTGCCTCTATTAAAAAAGACTACTTATAGAAAATATAGTAAAGAGTTTATATATTATAATTAATTAATAAGATATATTTACTCTAATAATTATATATTATTAAAGACTAAGGCTATATACTAAGTATTTATATAATTAGGCAGTAATAATAAATTAGAGAATAATATAGAATCTAACACTTTAGTAACTAATATAAGTATTAAGGATTTATTTTATATTTAAATAGATAATTCTTTACTTAAAAATAACTCTCCTTTAATAAATATATTTAATATTACTAATTATAAGTAGTAAGAAAAACTAACTCTAGCTTTTAAGTTAAGATAAGTTATAAAAGTAACTAAGTTAATTAGAATAATAAAAAGGCTTATATATTATACTTATATATAAGTAGATATAAAGTTTAACTTAACTGCTTAATATATTATATTAGGTATTAATTCTAGCTATTTAGATATACTTATTAACTAAGATTAGATTAATAAAGATTTAAAAAATACTATATTCTTTAAAATAGATATCTTAAAGTATATAAATAGTATTAGTAGTATTATTAAGTTAGAAGATAAAGTTATTTTTAACTTTTACTTCTAAGGCCTTATTAAAAATAAGAAAGTTAATATGTATTTTTAAATAAAAGAATAGGTTATTAAAAACCTAAAGCTAAATATACTTATTAACATACTATTTCTAAATAAATATAGTATTAATATTCTCTACTTATTTAAAGAACTAGCTATTACTAGTATATATAGAGTAAAGATTCTAATAAAGATTATTAAAAAGACTAGTAAAACTAGATAATATATAATAATAGCGCAGGCAGTAATAGTTCTATTATATATAACTAACTAACTATAAATTATATATACTTATCTATTATTCTATAACCCCTATTAGATTAAATATACTTATAACTTTTCCTTAGATATATATAATATAATAGATTATATTATAATACTAAGTATGCTAGAAATAACTAATAAGTTAAGTTAGGTTACTATTATAAATAATATAGACTAGCTAATATAATATAGAAGAAAGCAGAAAATTAGATATATATCTAATTTTAATATATATAAATACTATTTTACTTTATAAGATTAAGTATAAGCTTTATTAGCTAGTATAGATAAAAATAGTAAGTTTAAGATAGATAATTAAATAAGAAAGATTTTAAGTATAATAGCTCTAACTATTAAGGAATATTAATCTAGCGACTATAAGGCGCTATATATAATAGAGTAAAAGTAATAGGGAATTGCAAGAGCAGATAGTATAACTAAAATTAAGACTTAGTAAGAAGTTTATATTTATACTAAGAAAGAAAAAAAGGCCTAGATTATTAGGCAGATTCTTAAATCTTATAATATTTAATAAGATTAGGGTATTATTCTAATAAAGAAAGAAGATAAGATAAGAATTAATCTTATTAAGAGATAATAAAATCAGAAACTTATAGTAAAACTATACCTAATAGGTATTAAGAATTATAAATTTTTAGATAGTAAGTATAATAAACTATATATTTAAAGTAAGATAGGTTAGATAACTAAGCCTATCTCTTTTAAATATCTAGTCTTTATAGTCTAAAGAATAGTTAATAAAAAATATAAGAGACAAGTTATAGTAGACTTAAGATAACTTAATAAAATTACTATATTAAATATTTATTTAATACTAGCCTAAGAAGATATAATTATATTACTTTATAAAAAGAAATATATTATAATAGTAAATATATTAGGCTTTTTCTATTAATTACTAGTTAAAATAGAATACTAGAATTAAATAGTAGTTATTAGCCTATATAAACTTAAAGTCTCTTATATAGTATTAATAGGTTTCTAAAATAGTCTGTCTTTTACTTAATAATTTATAGATTAATAACTCTACTTATTAAGACATTTTATTAAGGCATATATTAATAATATAGTTATTTTTAATAATACCTTTAAGAAATATTATAATTATCTTTATTAAATACTTAGTTTATTTTAATATATATAATTAGTATTATTACTTAAAAAATTATTTATTTACTATTTATTAGTAAAACTATTAAGCTTTAAAGTAGATATATTTAAGCTTAATACTATAAAAGATAGAATAGAAGTATTAAGAAAGATAAAAATACCAGATATATTAGTATCCCTTAAAATATATCTTAGTATAGCCACTTTCCTCTAAAGATTTATACTATTATTCCAGATAAAGGCAGAGTTATTAGAGAAATAAAAAAAAGAACTACTTATAAKACTAGCTTAGTAATTAGCTTAGAAATAGAAAGATATAATAAGAAATAGAGAGTTACTCTAGTAATTATATTAGCTATAATACTAATAGAAGCTGCCTTTATTATAATAGGTCTGCTTAAAGTAAGTTACTAAAGGCAAGCTATAATAGTATAAATAAGAAAAAACTTCTTAATACTACCTTAGCTATTTACTTAAAAAAGAAGCTACTTAGGATTTAATATATTAGGGTTAAGAGTATTCTTAAGGTATTAAGTAAAGAGATTAAAGACTAGGTACTACTTAATATTAAGGCATTTTAGGAAGATATAGGGGATATTACTTGCATCCTTACTTAAGAATATCTTTTTATATTATACTTAATATTTATAGTTAATATTAAATAAGTTAGGGTATTTATTAAAGTATAATAACTATATATATTATAAGTTAATATTGCAGTTTTTAATTATCTTAAGCTCTTTAATATCTAAGCCAGGCTATAGCAGTTATTCCGTGAGATTATTCTAATTTTCTATAGTAAGGTTATTATTATTAAATATATTCTTATTTTTAAAGTTATCTAAGACCTCTAGAGAGAGTTTGCTATAGTAGTTATTTAAATAGATATTATAATGCCTATTTATATAGTATTAGTATATATCTTTAATTATTTTAAAGAGTATACTCTTAATATCTAAGAGCTCCTCTAATAGGATATAAGTATAATATAATATTAGTCTTACCTAATAGTAATCTTTATATTCTTAATACTATAGGCTTAACTTATATTATAGAAAGTATAAGATAATATAAGCCTTTATATAAGAATAGGGTCTCTAAAGAACTTAACTAAAGTTAATTATTATAAGAAACTTAAATAGTAATAATATAGCTTATTACTTATTATAACTTAAATACTTCTAATAAGATATATATATAGGCCGAAGACCTTATATATTAATAGCTATAGTCTGCCCTTATTATTAGGGTTAGTAGTTAAGTATAAATAAGATATATAAGCTCTTATATAGCAGAAGGTTAAGAAGAAAGTGGCTTATCTTTATTATAGACTAATCTCTTTTAGAGACTAGCTTATTTATAAACCTTAAGATAAGGCTTATAAGTAGGCATATACTACTAATTAGCAGGAGCACTTTTATAATAATATTATAATAACTTTAGGTTTTTATCTTAGCTTTATTATAGTACTTTATGATATAATTAATAATAGTATAAATAGAGGTATATAGTGAGATATTATAGTTTACCTGCTACTTAAGTATAAGAATCTTATTATAATTAGTAAGAGAGTTATTATTATAAGTGCTATTATAAAGAAGATAATAGTAATTAAGCTATTAAGTAATATATACTTTATTATACTAATTCCTAAGGTAATAGAACTTATAAAATCACTTTTCTAAAAGACTGCTATTATTAAGATAGCGCTATTATTTATAATAGGCATTAATATATTAATAATACTATATATAAGTAATAACCTCTAAGAGTTCTTAAAATATTAAAAGATTGCCTATCTTAATAAGAGAATTAGTATTATTTGCCTATGCCTGCTATAAGAGTTCCGGGTTATATATAGTGACTTTATCTTTTTAAAACTTAATAAAATTCGCCTTAGCTTTATTATTTAAAAGATTAGTTAATAATATATTTTCTATCTAAAAGAGGCTATAAATATAAGTGCTTTCTTATACTTGCCACTTATAATAAAACTAGTAGTTAGTAACTTTAAACTTAAATATAACTACTTTCTTAATAAAGCTAGTATATTATTTATAGAAGTAATATACTATAATATAGGGATTCTTATAAAGATTATAGCTAGTAATAGTAAGATATTAATAATAATCTGCGAGTTACTATTTAATATAGCGCGAAAAGTGCTTTTATAATAACTTCTAATATAAGTCTGCTATAGATATTATTATAAAAGCACTAGGGTATCCTAAATCTTAAATAGTAAAGGAAAGCTTAGTCCTGCAATCTCCTTAATAAGTATAACTATTTTTAAGGGTATTAGAGTACTTTATAATAGAGTTAAGTAATACCTAAGACTTAGTAATATTACTTTTAAATATAGTGCAGATATCTTAAATCTTAATTAAAAACTAGTTATTAATATACTTAATATAATAAAAGCTTTAAGAGTTAACTTATACTCTTATAAATATATTAAAATATATATATTAAAAGTATAGGTGCTTTATAAATTAGCTATTATATTACTTTAAGGCATATTTAAGATATTTACTATAAGTAATAGTATATTACTAAGGAGTAATAAAGTTTTCTTTACTATTTAAATATAATATTAGAAAGATAAGAGAGAGAAAGACTTATAAGTAATTAAACTTACTTAGAGGTATTAATTAAATATCTAGCAGTCTTAAATAAAGCTGCAAAGTAAGGCAAAGAGGTATTTACTCTTTAAGTGCAGCAGAGTTATTATTAAGTTAATTGCAAAGAGTATTAAGATCAGTTTACTTAGTAATAATATTAGGTATAGCTGCCTTATTAAAGTTATTATTAATAGGGAAATTATTATTATTAATATAGTTTTTAATATTAATATTAGTAGTATCTTTATAAAGAAGCTAAGTAATAATATTATTATCTTTAGGTAGTTAATTAAAATAAGTCTTATTAACTAAGATATTATAATACTTAGTATAGTATTTTTTTTAAATATATAAGCTAAGTGCAGATATAACTCTAGCAGACTTAGAACTGGCTTTAAAATTATTATATTATATATAGTTAATCTATAATATTACATAGCTATAGAATAATAATATTAAGATTTAGCAGTAGAAGAGGTAGTTATATATATATATTACTAATATTATATAGAAAGTTAATTATATAACTTTAATACTTATATTGCTAGCTATAATATTAAAAGGCTTGGATATAAATATATACTTAGGTAATAAGTATCTCTTCTATTTATAATAATTCTAGCAGTTTTATAAATATATTACTAAAGTCTAAGTTATTCTCGCAAAAATAGAAGAAAAGTATATCTTATAATATGCTAGAATTATACTAAAGATACTTATAATATATATCTCTAGTTATATATATATTAAACTACTAATAGTTATAATATAAGCAATACTCTATAAAGTTATTATTAAGCTCCTTTAACCACTTCTATAGTAGGGCATTATTAATATTAATAATTACTAAGTCCTATAGATCTTTTATAAACTATAGCAATAGTTAAGAAACTACTAGTTAAGGAGTCTTTAATATAAAAAGAGGGATTTATAATAATTTAAAGAAGGTAGAGTTAAGAGAAGATAGTAATAAATAATTATTAAGGTTATATAATAATACTAGGGTTCTTGCCTTAAGGGCGCGACACTTAATATAATAACTAATCTTATTACTAGTAATTATAAAGAACTATTCTTTAGTATAGGAAAAGCTATACTTTAGGTATACTTATTGCTTATTACTAGTATTAAAATTATTATTATATAATCTGCTATAATAGTAATATAGGCTAAAAAGGGGATTATAATTATCCGAATCCTAAGCAAGATTATATTACTTATAAATAAAGAAGTTATTATTTTTATTTTAATTATCTAATAAAATACCTTAAGTAAGCTTAGTATTTTTAGGACTAAATAATAATAATTAAGATATAATTAGAGTATTAGAGGGTTTAATACTATCTTATCTTATAGTATAATATTAATAATAGATTATAGCCTATTTAGAGTTAATAACTATAGATTATTAGATAGAAGTAATAATATTACTTATTATATATATATAGCTGCTTTTTTTAAACTCTCTTATAAGTTAATCCTATAGTAAAGAAAGAGCGGCCTTAGATATAGGGTAATATAAGTATAATTATATATTAAAGTAGAGGAAATATCTTATTATTATAACCGCAGTCTTAAGTATAATATAATATAAGAGTTAAGATATATTAGAGTAGAAGAGAGTTCTTATTATTATATTACAAGCTATATAAGTATAGGCTGATAAGGTTATAAAGATCCGCTAGAACATATAAGTTGCTATTATTTAGGGGAAGATAAATAACACTTATATATATAAAAGATATTATTATATAAGGCTATAGTTTACGCCTACTTTTTCTAATAATTAAGATATTTTAATATATACTTAGAGGCAGTCTTAAGGCTAATAAACTAATCTAATAGTTTAGTTTGCTTATAATAACTATATTTATATTATATATTAGGTTATTAATTAAGTTTATTAAGTAAGAGAGGTATATTTAATAGGAGAAGCACAGCCTTACTAGCTCTACTTTATATTATAGAAGAATATATCTCCCTTATATTTAGATTTGCCTTAACTACTTCTAGTATTATTTTAAATAGCTAGATAGTTAAAGTAAATTAGAATTAAATAGTTAAATATGCTAGAAAACTTATATTATATATATTAGTAGTGTTATTATTATTTTAGAGATAATAGAGGATATTTTAAAAGCGAATTTATTATATTATTATTATTAATTATATATATATATAACTGGCCTTATATATGGCTAGCTTAATATGTATTATAGCTAGCTTAAGACATATTAAGAGAGTAATCTATGCTATTTTTTAGCACCTTTTTATATAAGAAAGTTAAGCCTGCTATTTAATTAATTAATTAGAAAAAATTGCGAAAAGTAGCTAATTACTATACTATTAAGGGCTTTATAGCTAGTAATTATAGTGGCTTTGCACCCTTAGCGCTAAATCAAACCTTATATAAAGGAAGCAAAGCTCGAAGCTATGCTAATACTTTATATCCACTTAACTTCTATTAAGCTTTGCTTAATAAATAGTATTAGAGTTATTTAAGCTATAGTCTAAGTCTATATTAAATAAAGAGTAGTCTAATATATTATCTTCTTTATAGTTATTATTAATCTTAATTTCACTTTATAAAAAGACTTCTTAGTATAATAATAGCTAATTATTTATATTTAATTCTTATTATCTATTTTTATCTTTAATAAATTTCTTTAAATACTTACTACTTATTATTCTTTTTAGCCTTATATTATTAAGTATTTTAAGATAATAATCTCTTAAATAGCTATTAAA
>JAANBC010000411.1:0-29088 GCA_014621405.1 Stylonectria norvegica | reverse complement strand
GAAGACGCCCAAGGAGCTGGAGGAGGAGCAGGCTGCAGCTGCGTGTAAGTGAAAACGCGTCTTTTCTCTCTCTGCGCGCGTCGTCTCTTTGCGCGCGAAGAGACGTGGCCAGCGACAGAGAGAGACACAGACAGACATCAGAGAGAGGGGGCAAGATTGCTCAGACGTGCACACAGCCGAGAGCGACGACGCCATCAACGACGACGCCGATGCGGATTCCGCCAAGGAGGAGGTCGGTCCATCACCTTGGATAGCAGGTCTGAAGAACATGTTTCGCTGATGCTGCGCAGGATTTGGTTGATGATTTCTCCGACTAGAGAGGGCTGAGGTGATGTGACGCGACGCGACCTCCTTCGGCTTTTCCCCCCTCGCGGGATTGTATGCTTCGGGGTTTCAAAGGATGGGCGGCGTGTTATTTCGTTACGATATGGGACGGGACGAGACGGGACGGAGTCTCGGGCTGTTGCGACATGGATGGAATGGCTTTTCGTTTTGCGCCTAGGGGTTTGCTATTTTCAATTGTGTGTTTTGTTACCTTATAACGCCTCTGCGTAAGAAACAAGTTACTCGACGCGTTTCAAGTTCCTTGTTGACTGGATAATCATTGTCTCTTCCACTCCTCAAACTCCTCATCCAGATGCTCCTTCAACCTCTTAAACTGGTTCCCAAAGTCCCTCCCACAGCGCCAACACTTCATATCCCACTTCAGGTACCTCTCCTCGCTCGTATGCCTCCTCGGATCATTCCTCGCCAGCGGGAAATCCGCCACGTCCACCAAAAACGGCGTATTAAACGAGTTGTAGTGCTTGCGATGCTTCACCGAGTCCGAGTGCATGTCGCGCGACAGCACGTGCACGTGGAGGTGGCTCATGCTCGGCACGGCGTGCACGCCGCACTTGACCTCAGCCTCCCAGTCGCGGCCGGACGGCAGTTCGCCCGCGTCCGTCTCGCCGTTGAGGACGGCTTGGCGCGCGGCGTCGCTGCTGCTATACGGACCAAGGCGGCGCTCGAGTTCCTTGGCAACGAGTTTCTTCAGCTTCGCCGTTTCCGCTTGGACTTGTGCGAGGAAGGCGGCGTCTTCAAAGGCGTCGAAGGGGTGGAGGAGGTTATACTTGGATGACCGTGGTATGAGAAGTGTGTGGATGGTGGCCTTGGGGAACTTATCGTTGATGGCGACGAACTCATCGTCGTGGTAGATGACGCGTGACGGCGGGAACGAAGCTGGATCTACGAGATACGCGCCCAGACCCATCCGGTCCTTGAAGGGGTTTCCGCCTCGCGATTTCTTGGGAGGGGGCGCATGTTGTTTTGGCTTTGATGCCATGAGCTCGGCGACTGGACCGCGTGAGATGATGTAGGGTAGATGAACTGTGAAGTGAGGGCCTACAAGCGTTCCGAGCGGCCGGCTTAGCTGGCTCCTCGCTGACCATCTCTTCTTTGGTGATGGCCTCTTCTGGCCCGGAGTCTGTATCTGCCATTGTGGCTAGGTGAGTTGGCTGGTGTGTTTTGATATAGGACTTTCAAGTGTGAACGCTGACTATGAGTGAAGGTGAAGGTAATGGAGCGCCTTGCATTCAGCTAACCCCGCGGTGGGGTCACTGAATGTCCATGACACCAATAACTCCCAGAAGCTATGCCTCATCAACCAAGACCAAACACATGTTGCACTCGGAAGGACTTCATCTGTAATCTTGAAGCAAGGCTGTATATGTTCGCTGCCCTCGGAAGAGTGATTGAGATTACCAATAAGTGAGCCATCCCTTTGCCGCGCCCATGTCACCATTTCCAAGACTGCTTAAACCAAGCATCTCACAACTACGCATCCAGTCCATCCAGCTCTATCAGCCTCGTCACCATCTTGATAACCTCATTATCCTCAAGCCCCAACTTAGGGTTCTCGACCTTCTTCGCGATCAAGTTATCCACCATGCTTCTCAATCTCGCCACCAGGACACCGATGCGAGCCCAGCCCCTGAGGCGCAACCACCCATCGACTAGCAGTCCGCGACCCATCGTATCCAATTCGATGGGACCCGAGAACAGCAAGAGGGTGTACGCATTGAATGCTAAAAGGCGATTAGTGGATACTCTTGACGGTCAAAGTCAGCGCGCTTGAGAAACTTACGGGTAATATCGCGGATGAAGATCTTGCTGGTGGAGATGAGGTTGAAGTACGACATGTACGTAGCATTCCCCGAGAACCCCTGACTCCCGAACAGCGTACTGCTGGGATGTACAAAGACCCGCCCGGCCTCCTGGTTGAAGAACTTGATCAGCCGCGCCTCAGGATCCAGTTCGACAGCGCCAGACATGGAGTTCGCAAATTTCTTGTCCGGGTACTGGATGCGCGCGATCTGAGGCGTAAAGGCCGAGGCGATGAGGGCTCGCAATAATCCCGGGCTGCTGGGGCCGTGGGAGTGCGCCTCGCTGCCTGCTTCCGACGGTGCGATGATGCCGATTTCTCCCAAGGCAGTGTAGTATTGGGCTTTTGTGTTGGAAATGTCGTTGAGGGTCTGATACGCAAGGAAGTTGTCCTCGCAAAAGGAGCGGACTTGTCGTTGAGGCATACGGTCCTGCATCATGGCATCCCACTCCTGAAAAGCGCTTAGATCCGTCAAGAGATCGCCGTCTCCGGTATAGAACTTCATCCTGGCTGCCTTTGCCTCCTCCCTCCTCTCCTGCGGAGCGAAGAAAGGGCTCCTAGTGCTCAAGATGGCAGCAATGGTGACGCAATCATCTAGACAACCAAAGATTGCGCCAAACACCATCAGCTTGCCACACCTCAGGTCTGCAGGTAACATGGCAAGCTGTTGACCCATGGCTGTCAGCTCGTCTCCATCCAAAGCACCCATTCGTCGCAATAGCTTGATGGCGCCATCGATGGCAGTTGCGTCAGGGGGTGTCGGCGATCGTCCTAGAAAGCCAGCAACGTCTACCATACCCATTGCACGGACCGAAAGGCACAGTTGCTCCAAAGGAACACGTCGAATTTCGGGTTCTGGCCGCTCTGCCATCGATAGCTCCAAGTTTTCAGTGAAGAGCTTGTAGCATCGGCCCTCCTGAACTCGACCAGCTCGGCCGCGTCGTTGCTTACCGGCCGCTCGAGACGCCCAGTTCTCCTCGAGTTTCCGCATGTTGTTCTGCGGGTCGAAACTCGTCTCCTTGACCTTTCCACTGTCAATTACAGCGACGATGTCGTCGATGGTGATGGAAGTTTCGGCAACATTGGTTGCAACAACGATTTTGCGTTTTCCGTGAGGAGGACTGCTGAAAACCCTCTTTTGTTCACGCGTCTCGAGCGATGCGTGCAATGCGAGGACATGGAGAGATGGTATCGCTCGTAGAGCACGACAACACTGGTTAATCTCACCAACTCCCGGTAAGAATATGAGGATACCGCCCGTCTTCTTCTCGTATGTCAACTCAAAGTCAATAGCCTTGACAGTTTCGAAGATGAGATTGTAATTGATCCTGTGGCCCAAGTTCTGGATGATTTTGCCCAAGACGTCTCCGCCGATGAAGCCATTCTCCAGCTTATCCACGCCGTATCCAGTCATACGGATAACATCGTCGAGATAGTATTCATCTACAGGGTACGTCCTGCCTGCGATCTCTACTAGACCCACGCTCAAACCTTCGGAAGCAAAGTAGTGCTCGAACGTTGCTGCATCGAGTGTTGCCGACATGAGCACCAGCTTCAGCATATTCTTCTTTGCTCGCATGACATCGCGGATGAGGTTCAGGAGAAAGTCTGTATCCAGACTCCGTTCGTGTACTTCGTCAATCACAACATGGCTAACATCTGCTAAAGATGCAACCACATCGTCCACTCGACCACCCGAGGTTTGCAGTCGTCTGAGAAGGACACCAGTGGTCACGAATGTGATTTTGGTATTCGGTGACCGCCGGTGTTCGCCACGGATAGCATAACCTACCTCATCACCAACTCGCGAGCATCTCTCTTCCGCTACACGATCTGCGAGACCGAGAGCTGAGATTCGCCGGGGCTGAGTGACGATCATGTTGACACACTCACCAAGCCCCCTTTCGTACAAATCGTCCAAGACAAATTGCACCGCCTGTGTAGACTTTCCGGAACCCGTTTCTCCACTGATGATTGTGACGTGGTTTTCGCTGACAGTTCGAACAATTTCCTCCTGCATCGACCATGCAGGTAATGTTGCGCGCTTAGTGAACATCTTCTTCCAATCGGGGGATTGTTGTCTTTTCAGCCACTGCTCCCTGCTGTGGGGATTCTCAATCCATCTAAGTGGCTTCACAGCACGAGCTGTCCGCTTTCTGTTAGCGATGGCAGCGGCAGGCTGGGGCTCGGACGCTGCTGAAGAGACAGCTGAAATGTCCACCAGTTTCCCTGGATGTTCGATGATGTCGTTGATGTTCTGCTGGATCCAGTCCATAACAAGATAGATCTTCATTGGCTCATCTCGTAACGATTCATCGAGATGCTCCAGGGCCCTCTTGACAATGCTGAGCTTAATGTATGAGGGCAGACGAGCAATGATGGCAAGAATCAGCGTCTTGGGGTAACTGGCCGCTCGGCGAACTTGCAAGAAGGTTTCCACATTTTGTGCACCATTTTTGACCGAGTCCAGTTTCAGTTGAATGACCTTGTTGCCTTCGCGGACGAAACCGTCGCCGTAGATTGATTCGAGGCTCCCAACCTCCTCTTCCCACTGTTCTTCTGGGGAGCCTAGGTCGAGGAAATCGTCATCCTCATTAGATGGACGAGTTGCAAATAGGAGGTTCTGCAAACTCTCAGCTGCTTGATCCTCATCGCCACCAACCTTGTCATAAACTCTAGTGCATAGCTCAAGAGAATATCCCGATTCGGATAACCGTTTGATGATGCCCTCTTTTCTCAAGTCGGTTGCTCCAAAGGTCACGCCCGCTGAGTAGCTCTCTGGAAGAGCCCACCGAGGCAGATCATCTTCTGGGACATGTATGAGGAGCCACTCGAGAGTCTCTTCTCGATCTTTGCAGTATTCCACTGCCTCTTCCACGTGGCTTCGGCGAAAATCCAGCTTAATGAATTCGGCAACGATGGAGGCTTTTTGAGGGGGTTCCATGTGTACCCCATACGGGTTCCATGTTGTGCCGTTGCGCAACAGAGTCTCTAATTGAGTCCTGGTACGTTTTCCCATCTCAACTTTGGGTGCAGACGTCCATCCCTTCATCATGTTTGTGCTCATCAGCCCTGAGGCGCCGGGCATGGCTTTGGCCTTAGCCCTAGCCTCCTCAGCCTCTCTCCTCTTCTTCTCGGCTGACGCTTTTGCGTCCTGTCGTTCCATAAGTGTCTTGAAAGGGTCTGCATCGTACATCCACGCTTTGCCATCCTTGACGTCTTGAGCCTTCAAGAGCTGAAACTCCTTCCAAAGCGACTTGTGGTCTGGCGGAAGAACCATGTGCTTGTTCTGCATACTACACACCCTGAAGAGTGCGTATGTAGCTGCAGCATGTTTGGCCTCCAACGCAGTGCTCCGCTGGATCAGGTGTAGGTGACTTGCGGGAATCTTGAACGAATCCAGCCTCATGAACTCCTGCGTCTTTGGGTCTTTGGCACTTAGCGTGACCCAGACGGAGAAACCATCAGGGCCCTTCTTGGTGTCGAACTCGGGCTTGTGCCATTTCTGCTTTTGGCAATACTCGCTTAACAAGTTGACGGGCAACTTTCCAGTCCAAGATGAGCCTCCGATGAGCTGCTTCACCGTGGGCTTCGGGGGCGGCAAAGTGGGAAGCTCGACGGCAGGGGCCGCGGGTACCTTCTGGCCCTTTTTGCCCTTGACAGGGTCTTTGGGCGTCGCTGAAGGAGTCGCATTTGGCGCTGGCACTTCGGCCTTTGCTTTGCCTTTCTTTGCCATGATTAATATGGGGTCTGGGGAGTATTGCTGCAGTATAGAAACAGAGGACAGTGAACGGTGTAAGACTGAAATCTACGCATGTGTTGCGACGCAAGCCATATCTGCGCTGATAATACACGCCCAAGGTTGTTGCAGTGCAGTGCACTCTTCTTCCCCTCTTGGTCGACGGGGCTCGAGACTTGAAGAATCTAGGGCGTAGTGTCCAAGAAGTTGGAGTACAAAACAGAGACGTTGGCTTTGATGTAACACACGAAGAGAATGTGACGAATGGAAGACGGATGTTGAGGTTTCACAAAAGCGCAGGGCCGTAGTCTAACGTATTGATTGACCTTCGACGTGGGCTTGGGAGTAGGAAAAGTCGGCTAAGGCAGCCATGATGCACTGTGCCACTGATCGTGAAGTGCACTACGTCACAGTGTGAAAGTGCGCAACAATGGCCCACACGTCATTGGTTAGGTACGCACCAGAATCTGTAATCGGCTCTCTCCACAATGGAAGTTATGGGCACGATCGAACAACACCTCGGCCAAATGCATACGAAGAATAGCGTATCTAGCCTGGAGGCTGTATGTCCAGAATTTACCGAAAGGTGGCAGTACATTTGTGGCTATTTGAGGTCAAATGTTCAGCCTCGTGCTCCAAAGCAACCGTAACCTACAAGGCTCGAGTGGGAATATCGCGCGTACAACAGCATAAAGAAATAATCCAGAGAGCCTACCAGTTTGCCCGCACCTCATCACCCAGCACAGCAATTAGACCTGTTAAAGTAAATGCTCCTCATCAGATCAGTAGATTCGTAGTCTACATGGTCTCCCAGTCACCAAGTCTATTTGGGGAGAAATATTCCTTTATTTTTTACTACGGCATTGGCTACTCTCAACATAACACACTGCCACTTGGCGGTGAGTCTACCGCAGTTTCGAGTCTTTGCCATCGAAGAATTCAGGTGCACTAGCACCGAATTCAACGCTGCACCACCTCTTGGAGAAACGCCGTGATTTAATTAGACGACAGTCTTCCTTGAGTCCCGTGAGCCTTGGACATCATACATCATGATGTCCTCTGCCATCTACACGAACCCATCGATTCCCGCCATCCGCCTGATCACGGCAATCGCTTCCTTCAGGTGCTGCTTCTTCTTTCCTTCTCCACTCTCAGGCTGGAGCTTTCAAGCTACCATAGGGCCTGTATCCCGTGAGGGTTCATCTCCTCCCTCACAGAAATCCTCAAGCTAGATTAAAATGACGCGGGGTGGGTGTTATATCAGGGGTATGGGGATGTTTGACAGTCGAACAAAAACTGTGCTGGGGGGAGGGGGGAGGGAAGGATGTGGTGATGCTCTGTTTGAGGGGTTTGCGCCTTGACAATTCCAGGACGTGTCATGTAGTCGACGATATATGACACCGAAATCCCTTCAATTCGATTGCAAAAGCGCAGCGACATTTGACATAGCCGGTGTCTCGTGGAATGCTACGGAGGAGGAGACGCTGAGTCCCTACATGTCCATATGGCATAGACTGTAACTACATGTCCATAGAGTCGCCTCCGTTGGCAAAGTTGAAACCGCCAGACTGCGCAGCCGGGCCATTGGCACCAAAGCCGAAGGTTCCGTTGGGACCCGTGGGTTGCGCCATGCCTTCGTCGGCGTTTTCGTCATCGTCTGAGAAGTACTTCTCGATGATGTTGTAAGCCTTCATGTAGATCTCCTCGTTCGCGTTGTTCTGGCAGTCGTGGATCTTCTCCATGCCACCGCACTCCTCAATGAACAGAGCATATCGGTTGATGGAATCAGCGCCCTCACCGGCCGCCTGCTTGTCGAGGTCACCGATCTTGAGAATGTTCTCGAGGCCATCTAGCGCAACCTGGATGATCTTGTTGTCGGGGCAGCCGAGGAGATCGCATAGGGGCTTGATGCAACCTTGGGCGACCAGATATCGGATTTGCTCGGGCTTCTGAAGACCTCCCGAGGTGGCGTTGCTGATGGCCCAGCAAGCCTCCTTGCGAGTCTTGAGGTCACCGTTCTGGAGCAAGTGGATCAACGGTGGGATGATGTTGGCATCGACCACAGCCTGAATCTGAGAGGAGTTACCCGCAGTGATGTTGCTAATGGTCCAGCAAGCCTCCTTCCGAATACCATCCTTGGTGGAGCTGAGGAGGGACAATAGGCAGGGAAGTGCGCCACAGTTGATGATGATCTGGGTCTGAACATCGTCACCGGTGACAATGTTTCCAACCGATCGCAGCGCAGGGGTCTGCACAGAGGTCGAGGCATGCATGAGAAGCTCCACCAGTCTACGAGGGATGCCGGCTTCGATCACAGCCTGAATCTTGTCGTTGGATCCATCGGAGAGATATGAGATGGCCCAGCAGGCATCGATCAGCACCTCGTCATCCAGAGAATAGACGAGCTTCGACAAAACAGGGAGTGCAGGAGAGATCTGTAGGGGTCGTCAGTAAACGCATCTCGGTATGGAACGCCGGTCGCAAACTCACTGTGCTCCAATCCGGCTGAGGGGTTTTGCCTCGGCAGAAGTTGCTCAGAGTCCATGTCGCGTTGCGCAGCATGCTAAGTTTGCGGCTGTCGCCAAGCAGGTTAAGCAGCGGCTTCAGGGCACCGCAGCTGAGGACATAGTCGCGGCAGTGAGGGCTGTCACCAGCAATGTTGCCAAGCGCCCAGACGGCCTGTTCCCTAACATCGGGCTCGGGGCTATCGAGGAGCTCGACGAAGATGGGGACAGCTCCGGCCTCAATCACGACCTGGGTCTGGGTGGCAGAGCCAGAGGCAATGTTGGTCAGGGCCCAAGCAGCCTCAAACTGCACCAGGGTATGAGGTGATCTCAAGAACTCGACAAATCTGCTGACGACACCAGTCTTGATGACCTCTTCGATCGGCGGGTTTCGCTCTTTGGAAAGGAGCTTTCGGAATTTTGTCGTGGCTTGGATTTGCAAGTCGATCTGCTCAGAGAAGACACCAGCGACCATCTGAGGGAGGTCCTCGTTCAGCTATGGGAAGGTTAGTGACATATTCCGATGAATAGGGCCGTGAGTCCCAATGTGGCACACAGGCGGTGCTAGTGTAGGGGACCCTGAAGCGGGATGTGGATGTTGTCCCCGGCCCTCAGGTCACCGCGGCGAGTATGTGGGGTTGAAGAGCGTCTTTCCCCCCACATCAAAGGCAAATGGGTGCCATGGCAATCAAGCAGGCGGGCAAGATTTTCACGCCTCGAGTGGGCGCACTGAATAGAGGGGAAGGCAGAGCGAGGAAAAGCGAGGAACGTACCTGTGACTCGGTAGGAGCCGTATCATCGTCGCTGTCGGGGGCAGCGCCGAGCGAAGCGCCAGGACGGTTCTCACCGGTTCCGATGCCTCGTCGCTTAGCTAGGTTCTCCTCACGCTTTGCCTTGCGGATCTCGACCTGCTGTTCCTCGCGACGACGGCGGAGTTCCTCGGGCTTGAAGGTATTCTTGGCCTTGAACTGGGTGCGGCGGTGCTCGGGGATGTACCGCTCAGCCATGGTGGCGACGCTTTGTTTTTATGCTGGAGGGGAGTATTGGTTGGTAGGCGAACAGGATTTCTGCTGCGGGGGTGTGTTGAAGATGCGCGGCAAGAGATGCCCGGGGCTCGAGGAGAAGGCCTGGCTCTAGAGACGTCTTGGCTGGGTGAGGCGTTGCAAGGTCAGGGAGGGAGTGCAGTATTGCAGAGAGTCGAGGTTTTTATGATGACGGAGAAAGTTTGGCAGAGAAGGGCCAGCAACAGGAGGAGGGCGTAGAAATGGCCCAGTCCAACTCTTTCGGTGCGGTACTGTCGCCCAGAGCAGCCGCTACTGATGCAAGTCTGGTGGGTGATTTCGGCCTCAGGCATCAGCCGGGCTGAAGCAGGCCAACAACATTTACGAGTACAGAACAACCACTTACTGGGTACTAATTTTACGTGTCCCGACAATAGTACACTGATTCACAGCTAACTACCTATCTAGTATCTTACTTATTGATCACGCGCAAATTGAACACAGCCTGCATTGGGGACAAAGCCCGCCTGGTAACGCCCTACAAAGCTCTGCAAAGCCAAGAACAGAACATTACCTGATTGGACAATGTACCGAACTAAATGGCCATTGCTAGCCGGGGTTCGGTTGGTTGGCCGCCTTCGTATTTTGGTGTGCTTCGTGTCCGCCAACCTGGAAGAAATGTCACTGGTATAGTCACGTGAGAGCCTCCAAGCACGTGTCAGCAACGGCAGCTGTTGGCACGTGCCATCGCGACTTCCGCGGGGTGCATTAGACGCGTCTGATACACTCGGATTCCGACAACCGCGTCGCGAGCCTCTTACAACATCAGGGCATGGCTCGTCAGAGCGCGCAAAGAGGATAACGCAACAACTCCAAGACACGACTTCCAGGCGGTATCTTAGGTGTGAGTTTGAAGACATACATTAAAAGCAGCTTGTGATTCTGGGCTTCTTTGAGCATGTCTCAGTCTCTTTCCTCCGTACCAGACCAGCCGTTGCCTCCAGGCTTCGTCGAGATCCGCGACGTGCTCGATGGCAAATTCAAGATAAAATCGAAGGTGAATCTAGTTGGTGTGGTCGTTGATTTTCGTGTGCCTATTGCCACCAGACGTACAGGTAATTGCCGCCCTTGATCTAAGATACTTTGGCTTGATTCTGACCGAGCAAGATTGGAAATGTCAAATGCGGTTAATTGACTCGTCCGTACAATACGAGGGCTTATCAATCCAGTTTAACGTCTTCCGACCGGAGAACGAGATGCCGACCGTTAGTGGCGGAGACGTAGTCTTGATCAAGTCGGTTACAGTACGCGGTGGTGATCTGATATTTAGCATATGACTTTGCTAACACGTTCCTTCAGGTTAACCAATATCAGATGGATTCAATATCGCTGATGACCAGTTGGGACACAAAAATTTACGTCTACACGGCTGCTGAAATCCCCCGATTCCCGAGGCCTGCTGAGCGTGCTCTCAAACCCCCTTCCAAACCCAATACTCTTCCTCCAAGCAAAAATGAGAATGAGTACGTCTCGTACATGTTTCATACCATCGATAAGACTTCAGTTCCGGATGAATCTACTTTCGAAGTAATGAAAATCCAGTCTGCCAACGTCAAGGAAAAGTACAGCGAGCTCAAGGATGTCAGCGAAGGAGGATTTTATGACATAATTGCTCAGGTTGTCAAAGAGCCGTACGACCTTGTCGATAAGTTTACGCTCCATGTTTCCGATTACACCGAGAATCAGCAATTCTTTCATTACGACGTCGACGCTGGCAGCAACGCCACGGCCGGTCGTGATGGCGACGAATTTGGGTATACTACCAAGTTCACCAAATCCAGCGATTTCGATGTCGGTTGGAAAGGGCCTCTTGGGAAGAGGACTCTTCAGGTAACCGTATACGAGCCACATGCAACTGCAATTCGCGAAACCCCCAGATTGCTCGGTAGATGGGTCAGGATTCGGAACTTACAAATCAAGTATGGCAAAAACGCGATATATTTCGAGGGGTTCCTTAGAGAAGATCGAAAATCCCGGGGCCCAACAATCAGGATCGAACTGCTGGAAACCGACGACCCGGAAAACTTGGACCCGCGCTTGAAAGATGCCATTCGCCGGAAGCGAGACCACGAGCGAACAAAGAAGGATCTTGCGAAAGGTATATCCAATGCCACCGAAGCTGGCAAAAAACGGAAGGCCGAAATGCCACCAGAGTCGGACACACGTAAACCGAACTCCAGGAAAAAGAGAAATGCCAGCCGAGCTGGTAAGAGCAAGAAGAAAGATACTGTGGAGGCGGTAGCTCCTCATGCCGTGGAATCTCCTCAGACGGCGAAACCCCCTCAGGCTACGTACCCCCCTCAAGTGGCGGGATTCTTAAACTCGCAAGGCAAGTGTCGCTCTGACTGTAGCTTGTTTCATGCACTGACTCAATGAATAGTCAAATGTGAGCACGAGAATGAACCAGCAACTTCAGTAGAAGACATGCTCCAACCTATCTTTCACACCACCACCATTGATGGACAAGCCATCACGCTGCAGCTACCCTTTGCGAACACAAATTTTCGCGCCAACGTTCGTGTTGTTGACTTCATGCCTCGTGACATTAAGGACTTCGCATTTCCAAAGAAGCAATCAGAATACGACGCGCTCTCTGACAACGATGAGTCCGAATCCTCGGGATCAGAGTCGGAGCAAGACGTTATGACGGACTTCACTACCAAACGGGATTGGGAATGGCGGTTTTTCCTTGAACTCGAAGACGCTGTTGTTCCCGAGAACCAAGAAAAGAAAAGAGTATGGGTTGTCGTGGACAACAGCGCCGCCCAGTGTCTTGTCAACCTGGACGCCTCCAATTTGCGACACGATTCCAAAAACCTTGAAGCTCTGAGAAAACGAATGTGGCCACTATGGGGTGAATTAGAAGAGCACAGAAGCCTCGAGGAGGCAAAGAGGGCTAAATCGACAAAAGCTGCTAAGGAGAACAAGCCTCCGATGGATAGTGCCGACGAAGAAGAGCCAGCACCGAAGGCCGCTTCCAAAAACAAGGCCATGAACCGCCCGTTCCCATGCTGCATCCGGCAGTACGGCATCAAAGTCGGCGAAGCTGACCCAGCCAAAGCTGACGCTGGAGAAGGGCGACGCTGGGACAGGGTGTACAGTATGTTCGGCACGAAAATCTCGGGGGTTTAAAGTCAGGCACGACGCAACATTGGGAGAACATGGTAGGCGGAGCATATCGATACCACGACCACGGAGAAAATGGGTGTGCACGAAGACGGAGCAAATGGTGAGCATTTTGGGAGCATTCAATTTGGGGCGATACATAAAGGGATAGGTTATCCGGCATACATGTCGTGGCGCAGCCCGCCCAAATCCCGCCCAAGTCTCCCATGCACAGATCATACTACATCTGCCCTCCCTAATAACTTCAAAAGCTTCTAATAAATCCAAATTAAATCCTATAAAGATGTAATTAGGGTTAAATAGGGTTCAGGTTAGTTAGGATTAGTTAGAGTTAGTGGTTAGGATTAGTAAGGTCAGGGTTAATTTGGTATATCTTCTTGAACTATTATTAGAGGGAGAATCTGCGCCATAACATGTATGCCGGATACCATAGGATGTATGCCGGATAACCAGTCCCTACATAAAGCGCGAGCGTACAGAGCTGTGCTGTATATAAGGGCGAGGAAAATGGCTTGTGAAAATACGGGGTTGGAACGATGATGGAGCCTCGTGGCAACGGGCCTCAGTAGCTATTAGATGGCTAGGTCCCCAATGAGCAGACATTACATTACCTCGTGAAAGACCCCTTTTGGGCTACCCATAGAGAAGGGAGGAGTAAGTAAAGAGGCCGGGGTTACGCAGCAAAATGCATATATCGATCGTACTGCCTCACTCGATCCACTTCACTCGATCCATTGGATGTATGCATGCAACTGAACCTATCTCACCAAGTCTCGGCCAGACCAGATCACATAAGTAGAACTCTAGCATTCAACACTCAACTCGAGTACACCCCGAGACATAAACAGCGCCGTGTGGAGAGTTCCTTAAGAAACGAACAAGACCATGTAGTAGTAACAACAAACACGCAAATTGCAGCGTCGGAACCAAACGTTGTATGATAGTAGGCGACAAATACAGAAAACCTCGACGCCAACATCAAGTAGCCACGTACGTACCCAGACTCCAATTCGTGCCAACCCGCATGCAAAACAAGCCCACCAGTCCCCTACGCGTGGCACCCCTTCCCACATCAATCAATCAATCAATCAATCCCCAAGAATATCGTCGTCATCTCCGTCGTGAGCCGGCCGTGCCTCGTCCTCGTTGTCGTCGTCGTCATCCTCAATCGGGTCTTCCTCCAGCAGCTCCCGCCGACGCAGGTCCTCGCGCGAGCCTTCTTCGGGCGGGGGCTCGTCGTCGAAAATGTCATCGTCGGATTCCTCGTCGTCGCCCGAGAGGACCATCTCTTCGCTGCGCATGGGCTTGCGCGGCTTGACGGTGGGGTCGGTGTTCGCGGCGGCGGGGTCGGCGGGCTGCTTCTTCTTGGAGGAGCGCTCGGCGAACTTGTTGGGGTCGAGGTACGCGAGGACTTCCTTGAAGTTGTGGCCGAGCTTGGTCTGGTTGCGGAGTAGGCGACGGCGAAGCTTGCCGTGCGAGGGCCCGCGGTTGTCGAGGAGGTTGGCGGACATGGCGAGGACGTACTTGCCGGTGAGTTCGCAAAGGGCCTTTTCAGCCTTGAGCTCCTCGGCGGCGCGTTCCTCCTGCGAGAGGTTCTCGTCCTCGTCGTCCTCGTCAAGGTCCTCGTCGTCGGCCATGGGGTCTTCATCCTCGGCGGGCTCGTTGAGGAGCTTGTCCTTCTTAGCCTTCTTGGCGTACAGTCGCTCTGCGCCATCGAAGATGGACAGCAGCTCCGGGATGAGGCCGGGCTCGATCTCCTGTATGAGGCTCGCGAACTTTTCGTTTTCAGGAGCTTCAGATCCGCCGCTCGAGGACGGTCGGAAGCTCTGGATGGTTGGGCGGAGTGTGGCGAAGACGAGGTGCAGGTCGCAGAGACTTCCTGTGGCGAACAGACGAAGCTGATCGATTGCTGCTCGCGATGATAGCGTTTCGATGAGGTGTCTGCGGAATGACAGCCGTCGAACTGATAGATTGTCGAGCGCAGCATCTGAGATACCCACTCCGCTGGAAAGCCGCTTGGAGTACGACTTTGTCTTCCACATGAAGTAGAACAGACAGGATTTGATGGCAAAAGTCGTAACCTCGTCTTCAAGGTCATCGATCTCATCTTCCAGGGGCTCGTACTTCCCACGATGCACAATATTAGATAGAATCTGTATGATAGGCGACGAGCTCTCATCGGGAGATGCTACCTCAGCTTCCAAGACATCAATGCAATCCGAGATGCTCGCCAACTTGCTGATCTTGGTAAGGATAGTCGAGAGCTCCTTGAGCGGCGCTGCGGCGAGATTGCCTCGCACCGACAACTCACAAGTATTGTCAAAGTTGCGCAGCGCGTTGATGACATTCTCCCAGAGGATGGAGAGCTTGCTGTCTGCTAACTCTTCCAGTTCGTCGTACTGCCGCGCGTGCAGCAAAGCTGTAGCCGCCTCAGACAGGACTCTCTTATCGTCGTGTCGGTTGAACTGCGTGCTGATTTCGTCCAGCAATTTCTCGTATATGCTCGCGTCCTGTCGCAACTGCTGAAAAACGTCTAGATTGAGGCAGTGCTCCAGTCTAAGCACAATTGCGGCCGTCTCGGGCTCGGCACCGAATTTACTGAGGAGCTTCGGGATGAGTGTGGCCAAGTACAGCGCAATCTCTTCCTGCTCCTCAACTACCTCGTTCTTGTGGCCCCTCCTCTTACCTCGGTCAAGATCGCTTGTCTGCACTAGACTTGACTTGACTGCTGAACTGAGAACGTCTAGCAGAAGTGACTCTTCCGCGGGTGTTGGGGCAATGGCCTTCTTGAATGCGACCTCCGCGGCACTGCCCTTGGCCTTGGCGTTGGATTTGGCCTTGGTGCTCGTCGTGTGATCGAACAACAGGTAGCCGGCCAAAATGCTCCATTTCTTGATCTCTGGAACCTTCTCATATAGAACCTGCGACGCGAGGGAGATTCTGGTATCTGGAACAGTCGCCTCCAGGAGATCAACTGCAATTTCCAAGCCGAGAGGCGTGCCACCCTGATGCTCCTCCTCGATCTGAGCGTCGTAAACAGCGAGCGTTTCAGCAAGGCATTTGATGTTGACCCATTCTTGGCGAGGCGAGTCGTAGTCATCCTCTTCAACGCCATCAAAAAGCTCATCGATTGTGTCAGAACCGCCGATCTCCTCCAACTTTCCTTCGTGGACATCACCGACGCAAGCGACAAAGAATCCAACTACAGCCTTTCGGATTCTCAGTTCGTTATCGAAAATGAGCTTTCCAATTGAGTCGATCTCGTCGGGCTCAAGAATGGCAGCAGCGCGTAGCGTATCGATAACCGAGATGGCAGCTACTCGCACCGAGACTTCGGCATCCTTGGAGGCAATCTCGATCAATCTGGGGCGAAACCTGTCGATGAAATGGCCCAGCTGCTGCGCGCTCTTCTTGAGTATCCTGGAGAGCTGTTTCAACACCTCTTGACGAGTTGGCGCATTGGTGTCCGACAGCATCCAACCCAAGTAGCGCAGGTATCCTGGTTCCATAAAAACAGTCGGCAAATCCCAAATCCAAGAGCCAAGCGCGTCCACGCATTCAGTCCGGATCTTGGGGTCGACATCTCGATACCGGTGAACAAATACCGTTTCGAAGAAGGAATCGATCGATTCCTTCAACGTCTGGCGATAGCCCTCAGCCTCCTCCAAGTTCCGCTTAATCTCCGCAGTTTTTGTTTTGTTTTTGCCCTTCTTTGACGCCTCGTGCTGCTGCTCGATATTGCTAACCCTGCGATCAAGAATATTAGCCACATCAACCAAGCCAGATTGTACAGCCAGCGCGATAGTTGTAGCTGTGTGTCGGAACGGTCGCAGTGACGACGAGGACATGCTGGCCAGCCATGCATGCAGATTTTCGATCAGGGTTGGATCCTTGTACATGACATCGGTCTCGTGAGTGAGAACGATGAGCGATTGGAAGAAGTTCACGAGCAGATCGCGGAAAGACCTTGTGCTCCTGGCTTTGGATATCAGGGGGTAATCGGTTATTTGTTGCTGCGCATCGTTAGCATCTCCCCATTGCGCCTCGACGCGCCTTTGTCACGAACCTCTTGGTAAACACTCTGAACGTCAATCAACCTGTTTGGAATATTCTCGGGGTCGCGGATATCATCTTCCGTCACCTCCTGGTCGCATCCCGCGCACTGCAAGATGCAGTTGACCAGGTCCGTCAGCGCGAGCGCTTCGTCGGCCCTGTACTTTTCTAGCCATTGCTGGGCCACCGACTCAGACGAGTCGCCCGATCCAAATATTTCAGCTAAAGCCGCGTCAGTATTTACAATGGGGCTACATGGCGCGGAACCTCCTACCGAATAGCCCCGTTCCTTTGTCGCCCGTGTCGATGCGAACGGTCTTCTTGGGTCGGCTAGGTAGGCCAGCGGGATGGGCAGCGCGCGCAGGCTGTGTCCCGTTGGTCTTGGCCTTCTTAACCGACGGCTTCTTCGTGGTGCCACCACCTTTGATTGCCGGCCTCTTCCTTGATCTGGGCGCGGGATGATCGTCATCGCTGTTGTCGTCGTCGTTGTCGTCGTCGGCAACGTCGTCGGACATTTCCTCGTCAGAGTCTGGCGCTTCGTTCTCGCCATCCTCATCATCATTCTCGTCTCTCTTGCGCTTGGCGGCCGACGATTGTTGAGTTGCCTCGGGCGTGAACTTGGTGGGCGCCTTCACGACGCGTCCCGAGCGGCGACGCGCCGTGGAGTCGGGGTCTGGGGTTGGGCTCGCGTTGTTGTCCATGGTTTCTCGTAGGGGAGGTCGCGTAGATAGCATTTGTCGAAGTATGCGACCAGGTGGACAGCTCCCGATCTAAGGTCGACAATGGTGTTTCTGGCCACTTGTCGCGTCAAATGTCGCGTGGGTAATAGCCAGGTTATTTTGGCAGGTGGGCGGTCCGCACTCTGGGGGTTGAAATTCGGAAGTGCAGCCACTTCAGCCACTGGAACGTACTTGTGGCGCAGCGTGTGGGGAGTCTGTTCACCAGCCACGGGGGGTTCATTTCATCGTCCGACGTCAGCTCGGCACTCATTGAACCAGAATGGTTCCGCTGCTATCAAAGCTTCAGCGGCTTGCACCATGAAGCCGCTTATTAGCGCAGCTTGGAGAGAAATAAATCAATAAAACTCCTGTGGCACGGTTTGCGAAGCAGTTATGGTTTTGAAATGGACTCTCCCTTTCCTATATCGTCATCATCTCCCGGGGATGGCGAGATCATCGTCAAGGTCCTCCCTGCTGGTGGAAGCGGCCTCGAATCCATCAGCTACCAATACCCCCTCAAGCTGATATCACCTTCGCCTTCGGCAAACAACATCAGCGTCTTGGTCTTTCTCCTCTCATACGGTGGTGGGCTTGTTGGCGGCGACAGCGTTAACCTCTCTATCCACGTCAAGCCTAAAGCGAAACTCAGCCTCGTCACTCAGGGGCACACCAAGGTCTTCAAATCTCCCTCGCCAAAGACTGTCACAACGCAGACCCTGAAGGTGCGCATCGACGACGATGCTGGATTCTGCCTCCTACCAGACCCGATTCAGCCCTTTGAAGATAGTGTCTATGCACAGACGCAGGTCTTTACCGTGGGGAACCAGTCGTCGTTATGTCTCCTCGATTGGGTGACTCAAGGTCGCACTGCCCGAGGCGAGAATTGGAGTTTCACCAAGTGGACTGGACGCAACGAGGTCTGGCTCAGGAGCTCCCAAGACTCACCAAAGGACCGTCTCCTTATCAGGGACACGGTCATCCTATCCAGCGAAGACAGCCTCGCTCTCGGCCGACCACTCAAAGAAACGATGCACAAGCTTGGCATATGCGGAACTCTCATCCTGCGAGGGACCATGATGGAGTCATTAGGAGAGTTCTTCCAAGCCGAATTCACCGCGTTGCCTCGCCTTGGAGGCCGCGACTTCCGAACCCAAGAGGTGCAGCATAAGGAAGATTCTAGGCGCTCCGACTTTGAACGGTGGCGGTTGCGAAGACTTGAGAGGGAGAAGCGAGATGGTGTTCTCTGGTCTGCAGCACTGGTCAGAGGCTGTGTGATTGTCAAGTTCGGGGCGAGCACCGTGGAAGCCGGCAGGGAGTGGATCGGTTCGATGCTCGTCAAAGAAGGCAGCATCAGCACTCACTTTGGGGATCAAGCCTTGATGTGCGTTCGATGATACAGCAAAGGAATTATACTGTAGGCTTGGAAGCTGAGATATACAGCACTTATGCAACACCCATATGCAGCACCCGGGAAATAGTCAATGCCAAAGGAGAGTTCTATTGATGGTGTCCTGAGATAAGCTAAAGGTGATACACTTCCGTATTTTAAAAAGACTTCGCGGAAAGCGATAATTCGCACTCAGATGGAAAATGGCACATTCGAACCCCGTTTATTACCATCATCGCGCTCCAGCTAGCACCTAATATCGACCAAGGACATTTTCCATTAGTGTCAGGCACTGTAAGTAATCACTTTCGAAATGAGATTCAACCGGGTGTTTGGAAGTGTAGCATAAAGCGTATTCTGATTTAGTGTATTTAAATTATATGACACTCAATATTAACATCGCTTGTAAGTTGCATGTGGTAATATCATGTCTCTCCCATGTGGCTGTAGTACAAGGGTTGTTATCCCCGCTTACCTGTCTCACACCGTTGCAAACCCGATGCCATGAGCATATGACGTTGAAACCCCGCCGTTTGTCTAATGCGAACACCACATTCATCACTTGACAGACATTACCTTGTCTTTCCCAAAGATATCACAAGAAAGTTGCCCAGACCAACCCGCAAGATGGCTTCCCACCCAATCCCCCTCTCCTACCGCCTTCCCCTCCTCTACATCGAGCCCCTCCTCGCCCTCAACGGCGCAGCAATCCTCCTCCTCAGCCCGACCACGTTCCTCACCACCATGACTCCCCACGCGGCTTCGCCAGCAGGGGCCCTTCGCAGCGTGCGCATCCTGACCGACCAGCTGGCCATCCTCCAGCTCGTCTTCGCCTTCAACCTCGCCGTGGTGCTGCGCGCCACGCGTGACCCGCTAGTCTGGCGCGTCATGTGCGCCGGCATGCTGGCGTCTGACGTGCTCCATGTGGGGGCGAGCGTGCGAGAGCTGGGATGGCAGGCGACGTGTGCGCCGGGACTGTGGAGGAGCCAAGAGTGGCTCAACTTTGGGATTCTGGGAGCCATGGGTCTCGTGAGGCTTGGGGTTGTGCTGGGGATTGGGTTGCGCGGCGGCGGCGGTGGTGGTGCTGCTGCTGTTGGGAGGGAGAAGAGAAAGGGGAACTAAGCGCGCGGCAATAGCAAACGCGCTATGCCATCAACGAGGATGATGGTCCTGATGCCGGCCGATAACTGAGATGAGATAGACGAGGCGAGATAGACGGACCAAACCTTGTTGATCGCTTGCAACTGCGGAGAGAGAGTCCAATGCTCTTGTGGCCCTTGTTTAATGGTATGGGTCAATATGTTGACTAGGATGGTATCCAAATACGAATACTCCACCACGATAAACCAAAATACATGACAACGCCCCCAATGCAATGAAAAGCAACATCGTCTATCGCTTTGTACAAGTCGATTGCCAAACTGCAGACGCCCACTCGAGCGCTCAGTCCAGCCTCCTCTCCTCATCTGGAAGCAGCCTCTCGTTCTCCCCAGAGCGCTTCTTACCGTCGTCGCGGTAGATGACGTAGTGCTGCGCGATGAATACGAAGTCGTAGATCATGCTGATGTTTCCCAGAGCGAACTTGACGGGATTCCCCGTGATGCCGCTCCAATCCCCCTGAATGTAGCTGTCGATACTTTGCTGCGTAACGCTGAGAAGACCACCCGTGACGTCAAGCAGAATCTGCCAGATGCTCCAGCCGTTGGTGCTCTTGTTGCGGTAGTTGGTGACAATCTGAGGCGTGTACTTGATGAGCGTGATGATCACCTTGACGTAGCCTACAGCATATACGACGTCGAGGGCGACCCAGTCGGTAGTTGGGTCGTTGTGAACCGGGGCTGCTGCAACGAGAAGGTACGTGACGAGGACACCGACGAGGCAGCCGGTGGCAACGCCGAGAATGAAGCGGCTGGGGCGGGTCCCAGCACTCGCAGTGAACTTCCATAGGGACGGGGAGAGGTACTGCGAGGTGGTCATCACGGAGAGAACGAGGCCATGCAGAGCAAATGTAATGTCGTTGAACTGCACCGTCGGCTCGAGACCGTGATGGCGGGCAGCATACTGGTAACGAATCTCGGGAGACGCGTAGAAAGCGAGGTTGGAAACGAAGTAAGCGGCGAAGCCTGTACGCGCACAATCACGGTCAGCTCGAGATGCCAAACAAGCCAGCGCATCTCATCGCAGCGTCCACGGCATCTCATCGCAGCGTCCACGGCATCTCATCGCAGCATCCACAGCGAGTTCCCGCAGCGATGCAGCACGATGCGACGCGATGCGATGCCAAGGGGCGGATCGTCGTTCCAGGGGTAGTCCTGACAATCATGCCACGGGCCATGGACAGGCCACAGACGGACGATGCAAGGGCAGCAGCTTTGCGGCCGGGCGTGGGTTCGACGTGGGATGTGCGAACGGGAGGGAAGATTGCGATGCGGCGCTGCTGGCATGACTCACCGAGCACGTTGATGAAGGGGAAGTCGACGGTGGTGCCAGAGGTGGAACGGCGGCGCCAGTTGAGCAGGGCCTGGGGATAAAAGGAGGCGCTCCAGGCGAGGAAGTAGACCCAGCCGAAGAGGGCGGAGAGGAGGGCGAGGAGGTTGACCGCCATGACGGCGAAGTGCGGGCGGGAGAGATGGGCGGTATCGGGTATCGATAGCGATAGCGATGGCGTCGATGTCGGAAGTTGAGGGTTAGCGACGACGACGATGCTGTGGTTGCGCGGGTTGCTTGCGTTGCGTGGAGTTGCGCCGCAGAGGCTCTGCCGGATGCCGGTTGCGGCTGCAGACGTTGCCTGACAGTGGGCGGTAGCGCCGGGCTGCAGGTAAGGTGGCTTTAGCTCGCAGGTACCTAAGTACCTTACCAGGTAGCGCCGGGCGCCGGGACTGTATCATGTACCCTACCGTCTCCCTCCCGACGGGTCGTATCAGCCCAAGTCGATCGATCGCATGTTCAAGTGGCGGCAGACGACCTCAGTGACAGCAGGGCAGCCGACGTCGCTCCGAGCGCGTGTGTTGTCTCTGCTTGGAGGAGGTGGTGGTGGTGGTGGTGGTTGTCAAGTGGTTTGGTGGTGCGGCAGTCGTCCATGCTGATAAGATGACAGGAGGTGGTTGGCTGCGACGACGCAATTGGGCCCTGGAATGTCGGCGATTATTCGAAGTACTGTACGAAGCTCACAGGGTCCCTTGTGGTGGCGCCTGGAACAAATGGAAAACCTCTTCACCTTGAGCGGAGGAGCCCACGCACAAGGTGAGGCCAGCCCGGTGGAGCCCTCGAGCCGCTGATGGAGGGGCGGCATCACGCCAGAGTCGAGAGCTGGCGGCAGGGCTTAGGGGACCCGTGGGATCCACCAGCTTCGGAAGAGGCCGGACGAAGACGACGATTCCAGCTTGTCAGAGTAGAATGGCTGGATTTGTTAGGTACATGTGTCGCAGGCATTCGGTGCATGGCACGGCGAGGTACCGACATGAGCCACGGCCAGTCTGCCGTGCGAGTGTTCATGCCGCGAAGCCCCGAAATATCCCCGTCCCCGTTTTATCTTTGTGTATCCCTGCGAGTCGGTCGCTGGTTTTGTCTCCGAAATCGACGTTCCAGGTTCGGTGACTCCAATAATAATTTGGTAGTGATACATACATATTAGTTTTAGTGATAGTGATCCAATATTTGATGAAACTTCAAAACCTTGGTATCCATATTCGTGGTGTGTCCTTGGCATGGATAGATGGGCAACTAATAAGTAGGAGGTTGACGTTGACAGCCTAGATACGACGTACATTAAGAGTATCAACACCAGCCATCATCGCCAACAACCCCCATCACAACCACCACCCAACCTCCAAACTCCTCCCCTTTCCATCCCCCTTAGCTGGCCGTCCCCACCGTCTTTGCAAACATCGTCGTGTCCATGTCGTCAGGCACAACGGCGACACCGCTACTCATAGCACGTTTCGTAGCACGTTGGTTGGGCTGAGAGTGAGCCTTCCTTCTTCACCTGAGGTAGCCCTGTCCAAGGTCGGTCAATTCCCGTCCCCTGCATATCACGACTCCCGGCACCTCGAATAGAAACAGCCCCAGCGACCCAATGGAAGCCTTCCACTGAACCCGGGCTAGAAGCCACCATCGGACGCCGACAGGGGGCCTCCCTCGATCCCTGGGTCCCCGGCGGCCGGTCCGGGCTCCATTCGGTACCTGTCACCTCACATTGAAATGGAATCGTCTCAACTTCACCTCAGGCACCCGCCGTCTTTGCGCTGGTCGCAGCGGTATGCCGTGCGACGGCGGGCAGCGGCTCCGGCTCCGTAATAGCGACGTGCTCTTTACGAATACTCCAATTAGCCGTCGTATCAAGGTTGCGCAAATCCCAAGTTCCACTGGTCTATGCATCGTAAGTAGGTACGCGGGACCCACGTCGCGGCGTTCGGCATTGCCATCATCAAGTAGTAGGTTTGCAACATGCCAGCCAAGCCACAAGCCCCTAAAGAAAGCAAGGCCCGATGTCCAATCTCACCAACAAATCACAACGGGGAAAACTCATCAAAGCGACGCAAAAGTCAAGAAAAAAACAAGGCCAACCATTCATCTCCTTTCAGACTGGCTGTTTCCAAGGCCATATCGCGGCGCGCTAGCACCTCCTGGGAGTCAGCTTATCTGGCGGCTTGCGGATGGCGTCGCCGGGCTAGACCGCCCACCGAGGAGCGAGCATCGTAACTGGCTCCGCAGTTTTTCGCAACGGGGATCCCATCCCTTGAATGTTTGGCGAAAGAGTGGACACTCGAGCTTCGTCTTCCGTTCCTATTCTTTCCCTTGCCAGAGATGGTATGTGAGTGTGAGCGTACCGTCCTGTCCCGACACCCTTGCTTGACTCGCGTCTGCATGTGAATCATCCTCGTCGTCGAGCTTTCGTATATAGATAAAGCGTCTCCCGCTTGCTTCTCTTTTTCCATCTCAGATCTATATCCAATATTCTACCTTGACGCCTCACATTGCACTGTACCTCACTATCTTACACGTGCCACTACAATCATCTATCTCCATCGTCTATCATCGATCATCGTCACTCGACTGATATACCACATCACATCACTCAACCACCACTACTAGAGCCTCCTGACTCATTGACTACCTGCATACCTACCTGACATTGTCAACCCCATCTACACAACCATCATCATGTCCTCAGAATCATCAGAACATCGTCCCACGGGCTTGATGTCCCTCCCCCTCGAGATCCGCCTCGACATCTACAGCTACCTCTTCGACATGCCCGCCTACTCCAGGCACCGCACATGCGACGCCAAAGTTCACGCCAACGTCCTCCGCGTCAACAAGCAAATCAACTACGAGGCCACACAATTCCTCTACAGCACGCAGACCTTCCTCGCGCACCCCAACCTCCTCGCCTCCTTCCCCCGTCTGCGCGCCTGGTACGACCCAGTCAAGACGGCGAGCGTGCTGCCGCGCATACGCAAGTTCCACGTCGACATCCGCCTGGACTGCGACCTGCCCTACGAGGAGAAGGCCGTGATCGAGTCCTTCAGCGGCCTCGACGAGCTAGATATCGACATCCAGCAGTCCATGTACTTGGGCGTCGGCCACGGCAACCTCGCCAAGTTTGAGGGCGTGCGCGGCGTCAAGAAGGTGCGCATACACGGCAGCACGACGGGCTTCGAGGAGTACCTCCTGTGGCTCGAGGCGGCGATGAAGAGCGAGCCCGACGCCAAGATCGAGCCCTACGTGGAACGGCAAACGGGCTGGGCCGAGCGACTCACCCACATCCACGTTTTCTAGAGTCTCCTCTATCTACGTGGTGTGTTTTCTTCGGCGGCGGCATTGTTTTTTAAAGCAACAAAGACTTCAAAATTAGAGGGTGGTGAAACCTAGAATGGGCTGGCGGGATTGGATCCTGTTGGGCGATTTGACTCACAGGACTGGCGTTGGGACGGGACTTCATGATGGACCATGTTGATACACCCTGATTATGACCGGGCGCATTCATTTCGGGATACCATTAGAATTTGATGACAATAATCACTATAATAAATAAACTATAAACAACTACTCAAACGCTTTATATCGAATGTGCTATTATCCCCCGTTAATGGGATATGAGAAGAGCAAACTAAATGAAGAACAGGATGATTCATGGCATGATTCATGGCATGATAATCTTATCGCGAGCGATGACGATCATCACCACCATTTAACGATTGTGGCGTCTGATAGCCGAAAACGGCAATGAACTGGCCGGTAGATGGGACACACAAATGTACGATTGCGGCACAGAGGGGAACAAGCGGGCGGTATCTCAAGAGGCCTGGTCAATCGGTGCACCCAAGCAACGAGTCCATATCGAAACACCAAAGAATCATGAAAAGTCCAATTTCAAGCATCAATTCAACAGGCAGCAACAAACCCAACGGGATGGAAAATTACAGCGCCTGTTCGGTACGGATACACGAGCGCCGCGGATACGTAAAACAACATAAGCCAAACACAATCCGCAAAGCGCATCCATCATTTTTCTACAAAAAAAAAACAAGAGCAGCGCCGTCATGCCCGATGCCCCAGAAACGCCGATTCTGATGCAGCGCAATCCAGACCCCCATATCCTCCGTGGTCCGGTGCGGCCTCGTTCCATTGCTGTTCGTCTGATAATCCCGTCTCGTCTCGTAGTTCTCTCTCTATCTCTTTGTCTGTCTCTTTCTCTTTCGGGCCGTCTCATGGGCCGAAACATCGTTTCGTCCATCGCGGGTGTGGCGTATAGCCGACCTCAACCGCGGATGAGAGGCTGCGCTGGGCGGCCACCATAGCCGAGATTCCCACTCAAACCACCATCGTCTACTGACCCCCGCCTCCGCCCATCACCTTGGGCAGCGACCGCCATCCCTTCTCATTTGGCAGCTTGACCTTGCCGAAATCCTCGTCTAGGTCAAGGATGATCTTGAGAGCGTTGCGGCTGCGTGCGAACGGGCTGGTGTCGAGGCTGCCGGCGCCCTTGAGCGTCTCCACGGCATCCGCCACCGCCGTCTGTTGCATACGGTGCTCGCGCGCGAGGCTGCCCGGCATGGGCAGCATCGTCTGCAGTACCTCGTACGCCGCCAGCGTGAAGCCGAACTGAGGCGATGATCGGAAGATTCGAGCCGGACCGCCCTTGAAGAACGCACGGAAACCCTCCTCGGCCCAGATGGTCTTGGCTGCGTGTCGCAGACCGTTGTAAGTTGCTTCGCCCTTCCGCGCCTCAACCTGGAGACGCGTCTTGATCACGTCGCAAGGCGTCGTCAAGTACGCCGCCGGCATACCCGCAATCGCACCGGCCGTCAAGAGCTGCAGCACGCCCAGCTTGTGCGTGGGTGACTCGCCGAACATGTCCTTTTTCAAGTGGCTGTACGTCGGGAAGTAGATCATCGAGAAGGGGACGTCGCGGAGCAGGCAGGCCGAGGCGCCCTTGTACAGGCCGACAAGACCCAGGTTTCGCACAATCCACATGGCCGATCGCTTGGGGGTGCCCTCGAGCGTCTTGGCAACCTCGCCCTGGATTTGCAGACGAATCTTGACAATCTCGAGAGGGTTGGTGAAAACCTGGCCAAATCATTGTCAGCGGAGAACGGAATGCCTTACATCGATTTTACTTACGACTTGGCAACCACCAGCGGTACCACCAGCCAGGATCTCAGCACCAAGGCCAATATGACCCTGGTCGTTTGTCATGTACTTGCGAACAAGATCGTTGACGGTGAGCTTGATGGCCTTCTCAGGCGCCACTCCCACGAGCTGAGGGAGCACTCCAGAGTACAACCCCCGGAAGCCCTCGTTCTTGACCACCTTTTGGAAGCAGTCGATGGAGTTCTTGTACAGCCGATGTCCGGGCTGGGCACTGCGCTGATTTTGGAGTCGCGTCTTTACGAGATCGATGGGGTACACCATGAAGGCACCGAAGGCACCCGCCATACTTCCGAGGAAGAAGTTGTAACCGGATTTCAAGACCCCGTGAAGGAGGTTGCTGCCCGCCGACGGGCCGGCACTGACCAGGCCGCCCATCTTGGATTCAATGGCGTCGTATATGGGGTTACGCCACGAGGGGTCCAGGACCTTTGCGAAATCACCAAGACCCAGCCGTCCCGACGGCTCATCCAGACCAGCAAAGTGGAACAGAATGTCGGCCTCCATGGGGGTGAACAGTGAGAAGCGGGTGATCTTGGCGGCCTCGTTCAGGAACTCGGGCCTCGTGATCTTTCCGTCGCTGCTCTGAGTGATGGCGCGTCGCACAATAAGCTCTACCAGGTCCATCTCCCTAATCATGTTCTGGAAAGCGCGCACGTTGGCGTATGAGACCTTGCTGCCAGGCGAGATGTTGCACAGGGTGTGGAGGTTCGCGATGACGTGGTCCGACAGCTTATGCTTGGCCGTCTCGACAATAATGCGCTCAAACTCCTCGGGGTTGATGTAACCGTCGCCATCCTTGTCGAAGAGCTGGAAGGCTTGTCGGATGCGCTCACCCTGAAGGCCTCGCAGCATCTGGGAGAACTGGTGGTAGTCCAGGTTGTGTCGGTGCTTCTTGTTGCCAATGTACAGCTTGGCCCACTCAGAGTCCCAATCGAATGGGATGCTGTCGGGGCTCTTGTTCAACTCATACAGGGTCCGGAAATCATCATACTTGACCTTGCCGTCGCGCTCAACGTCAAACAGGCGGAAAGCAATCTCATACTCGGCATCGGGCTTCATGAGCAGGTTCTCAAAGACACCCCAGTCGGCCAGGTTCACCTTTCCAGCACCCTTGCTGTCGGCGACGCGGAACAGGATGGAGTACTGATCTTTTGTAATCTTGTGCTATTTGGCACCTCCATGTTAGCGGCTGGCGCTGGGCGTGACTAGTTCGCGGACAGAGGGAGAACTCACAAAGGTCTCATTCTTGGGCGCGACAGCCTTGATGAACTCGTCGGGGCCCATGTAGAGCTCACCAGATTCCTCATCCTTGAGAGCATTCTTTGTGAATCGGGTCTTGGTCTGCGCAGAGAGCGAGATGGGGTCGTCGGTGCCGATCAGGCCCTCCTTGACGGCCTCCTTCACAACTTGGATTGTAGACATAGTGGCGAGTTCGGTATTATCGGGACGGGATATCCAGGTCGAGGAAAAGAGGAAGTCGTTTCGCTACGGGATCAATTGCGGTCTGGTGCAACGTGGCGGGCGGGTCGGTCAGAGCAACAGTCGCAACCAGGATGGGGCGAGTCGAGCTGAAGCTGGGCTGATAGCACCTCTTTGCCGCCGAGGAGTTAGGCAAGCTGTCGGAGGAGCACAGGGATGGAAGGGAACAAGATCTAGCGATGCTCTATAACATGAAGGAAAAGAGAAGCCAGGCCGCGGGCGCAGTCGTGTCGAGAGGGAGCGGGTGGCACGAGAGGTTCGACGTAGCGAAGATGAAGCAGAAGCAGAAACAGAGGGACTCGACGTGCGTCAATTGCGAAAGTTGGAGGAGCTGGCAAGATTTTGGCATAAATTTGCTGCGACGCCGGTGGTTGGCTGCAGGGGGGGTCCCATGGGAAAGCCTGTGGGGCGTGGGGCGTGGGCGGTGAAGTGGCCAACAGCGAAGACCGGACCAACGGACATACGTTGAACCGCTGGAGGCGCTGATCCACTGGAAGTCCACTACAAGTCCACTGCAAGCCCACTGCAAGCCCACTGCCAGATGGATTGTTTTCCACTCTTCCACTCTCAGATCCACTACGCCAGGGGTTGCTGGCTATTGACACCCTCCCCGACCCCATCCGCCATCTCCACGTGCGGAGGGAGGGAGGACGCCTCGAGCCGCAACGAAACCCGGGCACGGAGCCGCTAATAGTTGCAGGGCTGGGGCTCTGTGATCACTGGAAATACAGGAGGCGGCAGCAGGCTCAGTGAAGTGGTGTTGTGCTGTTGGGCGTGGCGATGGGCGGGCAGAGAATGAACGGGAGGGCATGGACTCATCAAGATCCATGCTGTCCGATGGCTCAGATTCCATCTCCAGACTCGAGATCCAAGACCCAATAACTTCCCCCAAGCACCACGCACAACATCCAGAAGACCTTCAGCACTCCGTCCCTCAGCTGACGGACGACGGGCTGAGACAATGGTCTGCACGGTTCCGCTGGGCCGTAGCGGCCACAGGCTCCACGATCACCACCTCACCCCAGCACAACGATCCCTCAGCGCAGCAGCAGCAGCCAGCTTACCAGCACGGAGCTCATCAAGCTCCCATAAAATCCCGGAGCTTCCCAGCCCGATATGTATTCCTGGTGCTCTGGGGGAGACCGCGACAAAGGGTGGCAGCTTCGCGCACCTATCAGCCGTCCGCACCAAATCTCCAGCTCGCTCCTATCGACGCCCCCC